>JALIZH010010999.1:0-23736 GCA_030522465.1 Rhipicephalus appendiculatus
GTACAAGCGCAGGATGGCTGCGTAAACGGCCATGGACCGTTCTGGTAGAACATATCTCCGTGAGGACTGCCATTCTTCGTCACTTTCGCTGTAGCCCATCTGCAAGAAGACAGGTAATATTAACGTAGGTAACCGCTTCTTAAAGAACACCCAATGGGCGTAATTGCCGGAACCCTCCACTACGGCGTCTCTCATATTTGTATCGTGGTTTTGGGACGTCAAATCCCATAAAAATTATTATCGGCAAACGTTTCTTACTGCCCTCATAGAGTACAACATTACACACATTTTAGTCAACTTCACGCCACGGAAACCGCACTGCCTTCAAGTTTCGTTAAACATTACTGTTGTTCTTAAAATGATGCTTCTCGCACGAAAGAGGCGATAATTCACATCGATATTTATAAATCACGGAATGAACTGCCGAATCATCTTCACAGTGCCTTTTTTTGTTCTTTCTGGCGAAAATACAGACATTATCTATCAAGTAAAAAACGCGCACGCACTCATTAGTAGTTGTTATGTGCCACATGAGTATAATTACAGCGTAAATATAAGAAACGCCGTTGTGAGAACTCCGGACAACTACTGACTACATCAGACTCGTCATTGTACGGATAAAACAATTTACCTGGATAGTTTCTGTTAGTTTTTTGCTTTCTGCCTTTTATCTCGCATTGAAATATGACTTCCAGATCAGAGATTGACCTCACTACCCCCAGCTCACTCGTGTAATGAAGTTGGCAAAATTACGAACAGTACAGGCACTAAGTTAGTCTTTTTTTTCTTCTTTGTGTGAAAGGTACGCATAGCTACGAGACAGCACACGTACTGGATAGAAAATACAAACAAATTGAGGCTACCATTCCTGCGTTCCCCGGCATTTGGTCGTGCGTGGTGCAGCATAGGCTAAAGTACTACTACCTAAGTAAAAACAAATAAGCATCACGCCCCTACATCGCAGCATGACCGACAAATTATAAAAAAGGACAATATTGTTACGTACTCTGGAGTAGCGTAAGAGGGTTTTTTTAATGGGCACTGAGACCGCGGAAAATCACAGGAGCTACGTCGTCGTCCTCTTTCTCTCCTCGCGCTTCCATTTGTTTTTCAATGGCAGTGACACTTCGTATCATTCCTCCTCTCTCAGACGAAGCCCTCTGGGCGAGTCATTCTTGTGTCCTTCGTGAATATGGCTTCAGGCGGGCAACATGCGTCACCTCGGTCTTGCATGAACGTCGGCCACTAGTAGTCGGTCGTGTAATTTCATAGTTTACCTCGCTTAGACGATGGAGGATCACGAACGGACCGGCGTAGTGTGCGAGTAGCTTCTGGCTCAGGCCACGTCTGCGTATTGGGGTCCACACCCACACTAGATCACCGGGAACATAGGTTACATGCCGGTGTTGACTGTCGTAGCGTGCTTTGGAGGAGTCTTCAGCTGCCAATGTACGTAAGCATGCGAGTCGACGAGCCTGTTCTGCGCGACACAAAGTCTCCGCAATTGACAATTCGTCATGGACGACAAAAGGAAAAATAGTGTCGAGCGTATGTCGAGGTGAGCGAGCGTAGAGGAGGTAGAATGGACTGTAACCTGTAGTTTCGTGTTTCGCACAGTTGAAGGCGTACGTCACGAACGGTAATACTTCATCCCGAGTTCTTGTGGTCGGACGCGACGTACATTGATAACATGTTGATGAACGTTCGGTTTGTGCGCTCGGTCAGGCCGTTAGTTTGTGGATGATAAGCAGTTGAGTGTCGGAACTTGGAGGCACATAAACGAAGTAATGATTCCACAACATCGGCGGTAAGTTGGCGACCACGGTCACTTATCAACACGCGAGGTGGCCCGTGCCGTACTATGACTGAATGCAACAGGAACTCAGAAACCTGGCCTGCCGTGGCGGAGGGTAAGGCAGCCGTCTCGCAGTACCGCGTGAGGTAGTCAGCGCATACAATTATCCACCGGATGCCTTTTCAAGAACGTGGAAATGGTCCCATCAAGTCAATGCCGACCTTTTAAAAAGCAGAACCGCGGGGCATTACGGGCTGCAGGTGACCGACTGGACCTGAGGTGGGCCGCTTGTGGCTCTGACACTGCGTACAACTGGCCACATATTTTTCAGTTGTCTTGCGCATTTGAGGCCAGTAGAACCGCTCTTTGGTGCGACTAAGTGTTCTTGCGGTTCCTAAGTGACCAGAGGTCGGGTCGTCGTGCGTGATACGCAGAACAGATGTTTGAAGAGACGCAGGAACGACCAGCAGAAAGCGGGCGCCCGTGGTTGACAAGTTCCTCTTGTAAAAAAAGACCGTCTCGGACGCAAAATTGGCCTTCGGTTATTTCCTCTTTTGTTGCAGGGAAGAGAGCGTTCAAGCTTGGGTCTTTGCGCTGCTCAGCGGCGAAAGTCACGGCGTCGGGAAAGCCAGGCGACAGAGAAGCGATAAGGTGGTCGAAGTTATCGGCTTCACAATCCGTCGTAGGTAGTGGCATCCTAGAGTGACAATCCGCATCAGCGTGTCGACGGCCACTCTTGTACGAAATGGTGAAGACGTATTCTTGCAAACGAAAGGTCCATCGTGCGAGGCGACCGGATGGGTCACGAAGGTTGACCAACCAACACAGGGAATGGTGATCTGTGACGATGGTGAACGGGCGACCATAGATGTACGAGTGAAACCGCTGAACGGCAAAGACTACCGCTAGGCATTCCTGTTCGGTCGCTGTGTAGTTGCGTTCAGGCTTGCTTAAAGAACGACTTGCGTGCGCCACGACGTGTTCCTTGTTGCCAGAGCGCTGTACGAGAACGGCGCCGATACCGATGCCGCTTGCGTCTGTGTGGATCTCTGTTGGCGACGAAGTATTGAAGTGCCGAAGTATCGGCTGTGAAGCTAACAAACACTTCAGCTGGCGAAAAGCGGCACCACACTCGGGGTCCCCTGGAATGGGCTGTTCTTGCCGAAAAGATTCGTCAGAGGGTGAGCGACATCCGCAAACTTGGGTATGAACCGCCGGAAATACAAGCAAAGCCCGATGAAGCTGCGAAGTTGTTTCACAGATTAGGGTTGCTCGAATGATTCAACGGCCGCTCTCTTCTGCGGGTCAGGTCTAATGCCATCTTTATCGACGAGATGGCCCAACACCAATGTTTGTAGCTCGCCAAAGTGGCACTTTTTCGAATTCAGTACAAGGCCAGCCTTTTCAATAGAGTTTAGCGCAAGATCTAGGCGAGCGTTATGCTCCTGAAACGTGCGTACAAAAATTACGACATCATCAAGTTAAGACATACAGATCTGCCATCTGCCAGCTTACTGTCCGTTGTCTACAAGCTATTTACAAAAGTAGTTGCTAACAGAATTATTACAACATTAGAGTTCAATCAACCAAAGGACCAGGCAGGATTTCGTACAGGCTTCTCAACAACAGACCATATTCATACTATCAATCAGGTGATAGAGAAATGCGCGGAATACAACCAACCCCTATACATAGCCTTCATAGATTACGAGAAGGCATTTGATTCGGTGGAGACATCAGCCGTCATGCAGACACTGCGGAATCAGGCCATCGACGAAGGCTATATAAACATAATGGAACAAATCTACACCGGATCCACAGCCACTATAGTCCTCCATAAAGAAAGCGACATAATCCCAATAAAGAAGGGCGTACGGCAGGGAGACACGACCTCTCCAATGCTATTCACCGCGTGTTTACAGGAGGTTTTCAGGGCCCTAGATTGGGAAGAGTTAGGGATAAGAGTTAATGGAGAGTATCTCAGTAACCTGCGATTCGCTCATGACATTGCATTGATGAGTAACGCGGGAGACGAATTACAGCTTATGATTACTGAACTGGATACGGAAAGTAGAAGAGTAGGTCTGAAAATTAATATGCATAAAACTAAAGTAATGTGGAACAATCTTGGCAGAGAACAGCGCTTTGCGATAGGTGGCGAGACACTGGAAGTTGTAAAGGAGTACGTCTACTTAGGACAGGTAGTAACCGCTGAGCCGAACCAGGAGAGTGAAATAACTAGAAGAATAAGGATGGGATGGGGCTCATCCGGCAAGCATTATCAAATCATGAATGGTAGTCTACCACTATCCCTCAAGAGGAAGGTATATAACAGCTGCATCTTACCGGTACTTACCTACGGAGCAGAAACCTGGAGACTTACAAAGAGGGTTCAACTTACACTGAGGACGACGCAGCGAGCGATGGAAAGGAAAATGATAGGTGTAACCTTAAGAGACAGGAAGAGAGCAGAGTGGGTCAGGGAACAAACGGGGGTTAAGGATATCATAGTTGAAGTCAAGAAGAAGAAATGGATATGGGCCGGGCACGTAGCACGTCGGCAGGATAACCGCTGGTCATTAAGGGTAACTGACTGGATTCCAAGAGATTGCAAACGCGTGAGGGGGGAGACAGAAAATTAGGTGGGTTGATGAGATTAAGAAGTTTGCAGGTACAACGTGGCAGCAGAAAGCACAGGACCGCGTTGATTGGCGAAACATGGGAGAGGCCTTTGCCCTGCAGTGGGCGTAGACAGGCTGATGATGATGATGATGATCTGCCATATCAAACCGCGCAAAATAGAGTCCATGAATCTTTCGAATGCCGCAGGCGCATTACATAATCCGAATGGCATTACGTTGAATTCATACAGTCCATCAGGCATTACGAATGCCGTATTTTCTTTGTCTGCTCCGTGCATCGGAATTTGCCAGTAACCTGATCTCAGATCAACGGAAGAAAAGTAGGAAGCGGAATGCAGGCAGTCAATGGCGTCATCGGTGCGTGGCAGCGGATAGACCTCCTTCTTGGTAACAGAATTCAGGCGGCGGTACTCAACGCAGAATCTCCACTTACCATCCTTCTTCACTAGAATGACGGGAGCGGCCCAAGGACTCGCCGATTCCTGAATTATTCCCTTTTCAAGCATGTCTTGGACTTGCTCGTCGATGATCTTGCGCTCTGATGGTGCCACTCGGTAAGGTTTCTGCCGTATGGGATGCGCCGATTCGGTGTGGATCTGATGAAGTATTCGCGACGCTGGAATTGAGAGCGTTTGGCTGTTTTTACAAAAATCGAACACTTTCGAGTGTTTAGAGAGAACGTCGAGCAGTGTATGACGTTCGCTTTGGCCAAGTGCTTTGCTGATCATTTGTAGTAATTTGGAATCCTCTGAACCTTGTGAATCGAGGTGTTCATTCTGGCCTGTAGTATCAACAAGCGCAACCAGCGTCGTAAACGATTCAGGTTTAAATAGTGCAAGTTTCATGACGCCTGGCAAAACTGCAGGCTCCATGGAACTGTTCATTGTCCACACACCTGCTCGTCCATTAACGACAGACACCACGCAATGGGGAATTAGAATGTTCTTTTTCAGACAGGCCAAAGGAATCGGTTCGAGCGTGGCGTCGAACATGGCACAGTCGTTACCAGAACAAGTCACGGGAACACACACGGCGGAAAATGCAGGAACGACTGTGTCCTCGGAGACGAAAAAGATGCAGTCATCACGATAGAAATTCCCGAAGAGCGCAGCTGGGAAAGTACTGTGCACGGAAAGGTGCCCACTTCTGCAGTCAACAGTTGCCCCACACTCACGCAAGAAGTCGATACCCAAGATAACGTCATGTGTAGACCGTGGAATAACAGCAAATTCTGTGCAAAATAACTTGCCGCACAAGGACACGTACACAGTACAAAATACCACTGGACACAACGCGTCACTGCTCACACCACGGATTGTGACACCACGGCTCAGACAAACTTTAGGTCCGAGAAGGCTCTTAAAATTCTTTAATATTCCCCCGGACATCTCTTCATGTTGGCATCCTCACTTGTGGTATTTCTACCTGTGTGTCTCTTTCTAAGATTTTTTTCAACAATTCCGAATACCTTGATTAAGGTCTGACATGTACTATCAATTGTAGATAAATTGCGGAGTGTACACCCTCCAGCAAATGTTGGCGCGAAGCGAAAATTTTGAGAAAGCTGGATTCCCATTTTGTCTAGTGAATAAAGCCTCCATATAAGTGCTCCAGCTTGTAGAAGTTCTTGCATGCTATGTATTTGACCCGTTTGATTAGAAGCGCCGTGGTATAACAGAGCAGAGATTGGAATTTGCAATGCGTTGACGTCCCGTAAACTCTTGCGTCTGCTCGTAAATTTCATGTACACTTATCACAAACATTGGGAAAACTAGCATATACATAGGTCATTTGAACACGGAGCTTTTGCAGAATTAGTAAAAATGACTTACGGACATCGCTCGTTTGCCTCTGACGAAAGTCTGATCAAGAGCGACTATAGTAATGATGGTGTGCACTCCAAAGTCGAGAGAGCAGCGCACCATCATGTCCTTTGGATTAACGGTGTCCAGTGCTGTCTCATTTTTTAGGTCCAGATTTATGGAAGTCATCCAGTCCACAAGCTCTTTCGTCTGCGAGAAACATAGGTGCACTAATGGTTAATAGAAACAATATTCGAGTACAGCCTTGTCACACGTCTTGTTATCGAGTAGGAAATTACTTCAGAACCTATTGAGAAAAAAAAATCAGGCAGCTTCGCACTAGTGGTGCCAAGCCTGATGCAAGTGCGGAGCTGGGCAACCTTCTTTGTTTCTCTTTATTTCTCTCTTTCTTTTCCTTTCATCTGTCTGCTCGTTCTATGTATGTGGGTTTGTTGATTGATACTTCTCTTTCGCTATGTATTGTTTTTCTTCCTCACTTTTTCTGTCTTTCACTTCCATTTCCATCTCTCTATTTCTAGTTTCTACTTTATTTCACTATCATTTTGTTTCTCTCGCTCTTTCTTTCTATGCGGTATTTGCTTTAACCATCTTTCTTTCCCTCTCCTCACGCGCTCTTCCATTCCAACAGTTACTATACTATACTATGTTATACTATACTATACTGTACAATACTATACTATACTATACTATACTGTACTATACTATACTATACTATACTATACTACGCCACACTATACAAGGCTTTGATACGCTGTGCCAGCGTGTCCGCATAGCTGAGTGGTTGCAACGCTCGCCTTCGAATCGTGGGATCGAGGGTGAGACGGTTCGAATCCGACCTCTTCAAGACTTTTTTCACCAAAAATGTTTCTTTCTCTCTCCCTTTCTTTATCTGTCTCTCTCTTTCACAGTCTCTGTGCTCGTTTTCTCGCCCATACGTGGTGTTCCGTCCCACGCCGGACAAATTGGCGCACGTTTTCTGGGAGAGAAGCAGGAGATGGAGAGTACGAAGAGAGCGGGAGCCAATTAAAGATAGTTCTCTGTTCACTGAATAACGGTCGGCTTAAACAGTTCCGTTTAAGCCGACCCAACTAGCGTCCACAAGCCAAACATCTCCGAGGGCGCTTGTTCCTCGCGTTCTAATCACTTCCCATGATGCTCCTGCTTCAACTCTTTTTCTGGTGGGCTCGTCGAAAAAAAACATTGACGAGCGCGGGTGACTAGCGTCCACAAGCTAACCTCCTCGGACACCGCCCCCCCCCCTTCGCCCCTCGTTCTGCACACGCGGGGCCCATTTCCCAACACGCTCCTCTTTCATTTTTTATGGCTAGGCTTCAAAATTTTCACCTGACTATCCCTCCTAGCTTTTTTGTCCCTCCATAGTTAAAGAATATGATTTCCATTGCGTCATGTATTTTTTTCTGCTTTTAAGCTACGATGACTCAGCAACACAAGTACGGGTTCTTCGTGAAATCATTGTGATAACAGAACTTGGGTCATTGTATTTTGATCATGAAGCACGTAGGCATTACAAACACATACGCGTTACATGCGAAAATTTATAGTACGTCGTATTCAACGCCGAAATTTACGTCACTGTTTTGCCACCTGTATAATTAAACGCGTAATAGTTTTTCCTCAGTTACTGAGTGGCCAGCTCCGACTCACGTCTAATACAGTGAACAACAAGGGAGGCAGCGGGACAGAGCATTCCCAACCAATATGCGCATCGCTCTCCTCGTCGGCAGCGTCGGGAGACACTATCTCTTGCTACAAGCAGGTAATTGGACGAGTAGCACGAGCGACAGTGTTCGCGCACTTCTTAGGGTAAAATGGCGCGAGTTCTAATGCTCATTAATGCTGTCCCAAAACTGCGTCCCAAGTATTCTACACAAGAAAAAAAAAGAAATAATTTTCTATTTATACGGGAAGCCATTTGAAAGACCTCACAACACGCACGAGTGAGGTACTTAAATTTATTTTAGTATGTACGTTCTGCTTTCGTGTTTTTGGATGTGTGAGTACATCGATTCTTTTACACGTGCTTCGAACGCTAAACGATGTCTGCGCATTCCGCTGAGCATTCGTCCCTTTCTGCCCACCACCATAACTTACGACGCATATCACCTACAAATGAATGGCTCTAAGCACGACGCACATCACCCGCAAGCGAACAGTAGATTAAAGTACCGGTATGCAAAGCTTACGTAGCGTAGCCATTACTTTCTACAGCGATGTAAAAAGCGCACCAGACAGGCCTAATTTGTGGAACCGTTCGCATCAAGAACATTATTGGGAAAAGCTTTCCCTCCATTGCAAAGAAAAGCTGTCCCCGAGCACAGAACTACAATACGAAGCAAACAAGCGCTCGAAGGATGGAGAAGAGCCGGTGGTTACGCTCAGTTCTTGCGGACGGGAAACTTGCAGTCTCGACATGACGCAGGCCGAACCAGCAAGGATGACTGTCGCAGCCTACAATAGCACCAAGACAGATTTCCGCGAACACACATATCCGAAAGCATCCGTGGTACAAGGGTAAACAACTGCAAAGCGATAGTGTTGTAGAGTGCGCTGAGACTGGCAGGTTTTCGAGACAAGGCGAAGAAATCATGCGAGACCCTTTCGTGGTCGGCATCAATAAACAAGCTGTAAAAGAGCGCCTACTCTTAATATTTCGGGAAAGAGCTCATATTCTCTATGACGAACCACATGCCGATGACAGCGAGAAGCACTGAGTGACTGCCACGAGGAATCCGGAGGGAGAGCCACAGTGACGAAAGCTGTGCAGGCGACCGTGATTTGAAGGTTATCGAACGAGCGTCGACCAAGGACTGCAATAGTGCCACGGCTGTGAGCCATCTTTCTAGGAGAGGGTGGTATCGTGCAAGCTTCATTCACTCTTTTCGCCGTTCCTTAAGTTGTGATCACTCCCCGCTGAGGCAATCATATTTATTTATAATTGTGGTAGCACTTGAATAGAAATATGAATATACCTCTCATGCAAAACATTTATATGAACTTGGCGTCGTGAAATAAGCGACCGCCTTGTCCAGGCAAAAATTCTTTAACACATACCTCGTTGCGTTTTGTTTCTGCGAGGGAAACACAGGCCTGAAATATTCCAACTGCTTTTTGCCATGCACTTTGACCGGTTGCTGGAATACGTGCAGCGTAGGCGGCTCCGATGATGATGCTTTTCATAGACTTGCGAACCTGAAAGTACACAGTACACAGTTAGAAGAAACGCATATAATAGTAAAGTTTAAGTTTTTAGAGATTCCCGTCCACGCAAAAAAAAAAACAATAAAAAATGATGTGGTCAAATTTATTGTGGAATTTCCCGCGACGGCATGTGCCACAATCATATGGTGGTTCCAGCATCTGAGGCAACGGAAACTATTACTGCAGTAGAAGGTCCTAACCTTGGGGCTGCCGCTTGCTAGAAGCATGGATAGGGTGATGAAATAAACAATAACTATATATAATCGTACATTGATGGTGCTACGTTATTTTTAAAGCGAAATTTATACTAGTGTGACGTTAAAGTCAATCGCATAGCACAAGACCAATCTGCAGCGGAGCGTGACAGTCCATCTTGCTGCAGACAAACATCCTCATCACTTGTATATGACAGCCATCTTTTACCAAGCTGAGTCCCAAGCTAATTGAAGAATCGTGACAGCGCATGACCTGTCATTTTCGCACGCTTGCCATCCATTTCGAGCAATGGCTCGTATCATTCGTAACAACAAAGAAAGAGAAAAGAAAAAAATGAAAAACGAACTTGCGGTCCCCGATTCTATTCGCGCTTTGTCACAAGACGTTGCATGACGACAGGCGAATGAGCTCACGTAACACATCGTAAATTCTACTACAAGTCCAAACCTAAAGTATATTATATCCAGAATGTTCCGTAAAAAATGTGTCTAAGACAACTAAGAAATAATGCATCGTTGCCAGGCACTACTCTTTGTATCATGCAAAGGTATTACGCCCAAGATATGATTTGCAAAATTCGCTACATGTTCTCATTTGGTTCTCCGTAGTCATACATTAGAAAGTGACAAAAAAGCGTCGAAGCAGGGTTTGATAATTTAGAACGTTCGCACACCACCAATAGTACAGCGGAAATACAGGAACCTTAACTGCGCCAGAAATATACTCAAGTCTATCCCATGTAGCGTGTATAGCAATGTGGCATATTGATCCATTCTATTGTGCATATATTACGGGGCGGGTACCACAAACTCATGTAATCTCATCGTGAAATTGATGGATGTTCTCCAGAAATACATAATCTATGTTGCAAAGATAGAATATTATAGAAAATGCGCCCTCATAAAAATATAGCGCGTGCAGAGAATTGGGATATTTACAGTTTGGACAAAACATGAATGGTCGAGGAAAATTTATTTTGCAAAATTTTTGTCAAAAAGTTGATTTATCGGCAGCCGATAACTGCGACTCATAGAATATGAGCAATCAAATGAACTCACATGAAACAGATGCGGCAAACTGCAATCCCCTAATAAGCACCCGAAATTCCAATATGGACTTGACATTCACTTTTTCTTCGAACAATGAAGCTGTTACGACAAAACGACAATAAGGGGTCATATGTGCGTCAGAAATCATTTAGTATTATTAATTTGTTGTACCGTTACTTTACCTATTTCAAGTCGTAAAATCAATGAAATTGCCGATGACCCTAAAAGCTGTGCCTAACGCAGTGGTAACAATTCGTGGATTACCTCAGAATAGACGTCGGGTCCGGGCCACTTGAACGTGCCACATACGTAGCTGTAGAAATCTTTACAAGGGTCCGCTTTTGAGTCCAGCTTCTGACGGAGCCACTGGGCCACGAAGTGGCATTGTTCGGTCGTGCAAACGCTGCCGTTGGCCCCAGATGGTGTGACAGTCGTCGGAACACGCGTCGTAGTCACCAGTTCTGTTGTCGTAGTAACCGGAAGACGCGTCGTAGTCACTGAAACGGTCGTCGTAGTTGCTGGGACAGACGTCGTAGTAACCGCAACACGTGTCGTAGTCACTGGTACAGGCGTCGTAGTCACCTGTACCGTAGTCGTAGTCGGCGGTACAGACGTCGTGGTCACCGGTACAGACGTCGTAGTCGGCGGTACAGACGTCGTGGTCACCGGTACAGCTGTCGTAGTCACAGGTACAGGCGGCGCTGTAGGTGGCGTCGCAATAGTTTTAGGAGACTCTGCCGTAGGGCTGATGGTGACAGGCTGCCCCGTGGTTGTCTCTAACGCTGTGACCGATGGCGGTAGCGTCGTTGGCACAATAAACAAAGGTACAACAATGCCATCTCCGGATGAGCCAGATGAGTCGTCGGATGATCCTGACCCTAGCCCCTCCTGTTCAATAAACAACCAGAAAGAATAACAGTCGCCAACGAATTGTGATCTGTAAGCAAGGTAGGAGCGCAATATGTATGTTCTCCAGTGTCGTTAGAAGCGATAAAAAACGCGCGCGCAATCACGCTACAATTTTTTTAAAGGGACATCGCAGATAAAGATTGAAATATGTGAAATTTAACAATAGAGAGATGAGTAGTTTTTACCTAAGCTTGAATATCATAAATATTCCTTATAATCTGCATAGCGTCTTCAGTGGGACAGCGTCTCAAAGAGCCATTTGTGCTGCAACGCTTTATGCAAGCAATGATTATTGTCCGATTTTATGAAAGATTTTTATTCAATATAAGTCTGATTTACTTTTTGCTGTACTTAGAAAAGTCAGCAAAATGTTGTCTTTGATGCACTGTTTGGACTTTCTACCGTTAAGGACGGCAATCGTGTTTTAAAATAAGTCTTCTTTTTAAGGAAAGAAACAGAACTTGAAGGGCTCGTTTTTTTTCTTCGCTAAACGCAATATTCTTAAGATTTAATACTAATAATACAAAGGAAAGTATACACCAGAGCATGCGTATCTCACACCCAGGGAGCTGGCAAGCCGAGCCGACACTTTCGCATCCAGACTAGCCCAGAAGATGGACTGCTACGGCAGCCACGATGCGCATGGGTTGCACCAAGTAAAAAACGCAAGCTGCAGCTCTAAGTCTTTAAAGTACGAAGAAGAACCCGCTCACGTCTCTTCTGCGTATAAGAGCTCGTCTGAGCATTGCTGAGTCGTCTTTGGATTCCATTACAAGCAGCACAGCAGGAGGATATTACTTTTGCGCTGCCTGCGACTCCGACGACGCTCCCTCAAGAATCGTGCCCGTTTGGTGTTTTCAACTTCACTGCGAGTGGATATTTGCAATTATGACAGAAAAACCATGAGCCGAGTGAAAATGCGCGAGTAAGTAGACTTACTCCGTGTATTCTAGCGTGGTGTGCACCTATTCTATTTTACGAGCGTCATTTGCAGGGCACGCAGCTGGGCTGAAGAAGGCGGCAAGCTTCGTGTGGGGTTGCACTTAATACCTCTCAGCGTTTCTCTGACGAAAATGTAGTGCAAAGTAGTGCAAGCACAAGCATGCAGCATGATTTGCCACTTCCAACGCAGTATATAAGCTTTTCGTACTTTCGACTGCATCCGCGACTTCAAAATTACTAGCTTTCGTCTTCAAATCAACGTAAATAGTACTGTGTTTTTGAACAGCTCGCGAGAATGCCATGCCTTCATTCCAGTGTTAGATGCCCCCATATTTATTTGGACACAAGGACATCCAGCTGCACAGAATGCACACACTGGTACGTAAGAAAAGACTTGCACCAATGTCTTCTACGTCGCAGACGCAGGCGTATGGCGTTAGCTGCAACAGCAAAATGTTTAGCATATTTACACAACACCTATTCAATCAAAGACAGTGGGATTCAATCCATTTCAATATAGGCTTGGTTATGAGTAGCACAGTTACGCTTGTAAATTATCGTAGTTACGGTATTAAAATCGCGCTGATAGGTTTCAAAAGAGATCGATGAACGATACTGCAGGTTATGCTCTGTCAGAACCCGCTATTGGGAACAAGACACGTTATTTTAAGGGCGCTCGTCAAACAAAAATTACGTTCCGTGAAACTACCCGCAAAATGTACTCTAATTATTACGCGATGTAAGTTGAAATGACGAGTTTTTACAAAATGCCATGCGGAACTTAAAATATGCGGCAACAAAACATCGTTCCACTCTTTCGCGAAGTGCCCTGCAATTACGTCTCATGTGTACTACAGTGAGGGCATTTATTTATTTTTTTTTAGAAATGAAACAGCGTGCGCACCTCACGAAGTTGCTTCCGCGGCCTGCCCAGCACGTACTGTATACCTTGTGGACTTGCTTGAGCAAGGCTTTCACGATACTCCAATAAAAGAGCGAAAATGTCCAGGCAAGAAAAAAAAAAAACGCCAGGCCTGCGCGGAACGCACAGTACAGTCACAGTGAAAGATGGAATAGCGGCCTCTCTAGAGCCTTTTTTAAACACTCTTGGGGCAAGTACTACAAGCACACTTGCATGATACCCACTACGCCATAAATCAACATAATTTTTTGTTTGGTGGGGAAGCGTCCATATGCCATTATTCGTCATTTTTTGGAAAAGCGAGGCACCCGCTAACACTTGTAACACACAATGTGCAGATTGTTGATGCTGTGCTGACGACGATGAAGAATTATGCCTGAGGATTTTGTAATGGATTTGAGCATTGGACGACCCACTCGTTACGCTATTCGCATTGTGTGACGCCTGGTTCTTACTTTACTGTTCTAAAACGCTTTATTACACATGTTAACGCGACTCCTTACCATGACATGAAGCCTCCATAGGGTCAGTTTGCAACGCAGTTTCAAGCACCGGCATAGCTCAGTGGTAGAGTGCCGGGCTTCCACGCAGAGGGCTGGAATTCGCTTCCCAATCTGTCTTAGGTATTTTTTTATTTATTTAGTGTTTTTTTCTTATTTCGCGCGATAGTGGTTACGGACACCGGCGGCGGCGGCGGACAACTATGGCGCAAAAACGGCCCTTGTTGTGATCCCATAACAGCTTTCGCTGTAAAAACGCGATAAACTCTCTCCTGGGGACTGATTTTCGGAAAGCATTGTGCTTGCTCTGTGTAGCGTTTGCTGGCCTGTCAGTTCCAGAGAGGTCGCTTCGTCGCGTTTCCTATAGATCGCGTGACGCGCTTGCAAAGACGGCGCGAAGCATGAAATTGACTGTGTTCTGTTCGATAGGGAATGTTGTCTGTAGTAATAATGATATACATAACAGAGCTAAACAGCTGCGCCATTTGCGCCATTGTGCGCCAAACTTGGTTACCTGCGCCATCCTAAGGCGAACCACTCCAGTTGCACCGAAATCGTTTATCAGGGCCGTACTGCGCCGCAGGGTCCGAACTTAGTCGCGAGGTGCGACAGCCATCAAGCCCCATGCCGAAGAACCTGGCTGAAACTGTGTTCTCCGTTTCATCAAAACCGCAATAGTTTAGGTTTCGTAAAAGCTGTGATCGCCCGAGCAGCAGCTGCGAACTTTGGTTTTAAGGGCGCGGTCGCTATTGCTGGCGCACGCGTTATCTGCGCAGGCATCAGCGCGAATGGCTCGTAAACCGTTCTACGTGCTTCGCTCTCAACATGAAAGGACTGGGCGAGAAGAGCATCTCCGTGGAACGGCCGTGTTCTCTTACACCACCATTTTGTAGAGTTACAGTGATTTTTTATAAGACTGACTTTTTTTTAAACTTTGATGGCAGCGTTCCGGAAAGGAAGAAGCATACGGATAGCGATGCTCCAAAGTAGCGGGGATTTGGTGTTCGGTTACAGGAACCGCCTAGCAAAGACAGGTGCACAGGAATGCTCTTTAAGCGCACGCGCGAATCCTCGTTCATTTCGCCGCAGTGCTACGTCTCGGCGGAGGACCCTTGTGCTTTCACGTTCAATATATGGGCGGCTGTACATTGCTAAAAAGTCACACAGTCATCCCTAGGGTTCGCTGTAGACAGAGCTACAAAGCCAGTTATTTTCTGTTTCGCCATATGTGCACTACAGCCTGCGTAAATGTTATACTCATAGAAATTTTCTTCTAAAAGGATACTTCTATTATCTCAGCCGCGTTTCTAATTTTCTTTATAACGCTGCTTAATGAAACTGTTTTATACATAGCATGAAACTGCTTAAAACAGTTTTGTGAAGAGCCGAAACCGTGTATATGCCGCTAGTATAGAGTTTGTTGTCATTGAGCACCGGTGCTCAACATATTGCATATGCTTTTGTACGCGTTCCAAGTGCCGTACGTCAGTTAACTCTTTTCACCTTGATAAGTTGCTCTTATTGGTCAAAAATAAAACGTTTTCATGATAAATATGAAAAAAGTTCGAAACTCGGGTCTCACAAGGCCACAGCTTAGCACGCCACCAGTAGCTGTACAATCAAGGTTCTGTAAACTAACTTTCAAACCATCGTAATTAGGGACCTGGCAACTTAAAATGATTAAAATTGCTTAAAACGTCAGGGATGACAAATTTCGGCGTAAAGCTTTGAACTGATGACATTATGAAGGCGTAAAGTTTTGAACTGACGCCACAGTGGCTTTTGCGGTATCATCCCCTGCCATTTGAAAACAAAAATTTAAAAAAAAACCCGCCCGTATCCCACGTTGCGTGATTTCCCCGCCTCCGTGCAATGCAGCAAAACCGCACGGCTTGTGTCAGGCCAGAAAATTAGGCTTTTCTTCATTGTCTTCGGTGAAATCTATGGTAACACGTTTTCCTTAACCACGTACCGGTGTACCCTACTGAAAAAATCCGCATACCGTCATACAGAAAACATACGGATTCCGCATATTTTCCGTATAAAATATATGGATTTTGTACGGACGTATACTGATGCTTACGGAAATTGTAAGGAACATACGGAAGCATCATATGGTACATAAGGAATTCCGTATGGGCGTACGGATGTGGCCATAAGGAACATGCGGATGCCATATCTGTTATACGGATAGACTCATACGGCGATACGGAATATACGGAAAGAACAAACGGAATCCGTATGGGCTATGCGGAAAGATCCACGTGGCAATAGTAGTATACGGAAAGCATGGTGTTCTACGTGAAACCATGACCATAGGCGAGCGCACGGGGGGGGGGGGGGGGGAGGGGCGCCCCCCTTTTCCCTCTTGTCACTTAAGAGGGAGGGGCCGCCCTCCCTCATAGCCTCCTCTATACAATTCTGTGCCCGTGAAACGCTCCCTCGGCGACTGTCGTCTTTCCCTCTCACCCACCATGGTATTACGCTACATTCCACCGCGGCGCGGCGCCACCTACGTTGGGCTTGTCTTTCGTGGCTTGAGGCGCTCCTGCCAGTGTATCGGACGCTGCCCTGTGTGTGTGTGTGTGCCTGCAGGAAAGGTTTATAATCTGCAGGATCTCGTAACGCCTTGGGAACCCGGAGGTGCATGACGCGGCCTGCCACAACGCTAGTTACATCGGAGAACCACCTATTTTTGTGTCACCATGGACTTTGCTTGCTCGACCACGTTTCCCGCTTGCTTGGCATTACAGCTTCGAAGGTTTACCCGCCAGTGAGAATGCCATGCCTTCATTGCAGTTAAGGATGGCGGGTCAATGCGATTACCTCGCAACGGCAGGACCTGTGTGAGAGATTGTGCTATTTCTACAGCCTCATAATATTTAGCATGGTCAGTGGTGGCAGACGTGAAGAAGTGCGTATGTGGTGGTGCGTGCCAGTACAGTGGTGTCGTGTCGTTTCGCATACAATGCACATTGTTTGTACTTATTCTGCATACGTAGGTACGCGTGCAGAATAAAGGTTCAGTTTTATTGCCAGTGTGAATGCCAGGCCTTCATTGTAGATAAGGGTGGAAGATTAATGCCATTCCGTTTGCAGTGCCGCGTGAGATCTGCTGCTGTTTCTACATTCTCGTCATATCTGACATGGTCAATGGCGGCAAGTGTGAACAAGTGCATGTGTTGTGGCGTGTGCCAGGGTGTCGTGTCATCTGACAGTGTGCATTGTTTATGCTTATTCTGATTGGTGTGTGCCCGGGTGTCGTGTCGCCTGACAGTGCTCATTGTTTATACTTACTCTGCGTGTGAGAACTGCCACTGTTTCTACATTCTCGACACATGGAGCATAACCAGTGGGGGGCAGACGTGAACAAGTGTGTGTGTGGTGATGTGTGCCAGGGTGTCGTCTTGTCTTACAGTGCGCATTGTTTGTGGTTATTCTGCGTGGTGCATGCGAGGGTGTTGTCATCTGACAGTGCACATTGTTTAGGCTTGTTCTGCGCGTACATGTGCAGAATAAACATTATTCAGTTTACTTTGATCTCTCGATTAAGCTGTCCTCAAACAAGTTCTGACTTAATGGAAGACCTTGCCTGCATTGTATGGACTCGCTAAACCAAAATGACTATGGTATTATGGCATCCATAATACCACATTTCCGTATATATGGAAGCCGTATATACGGAGGATACGGATCCGTATAATCCATATATATGGATTATGTGGATCCGTATCATGCGGATCCGTACCATGCGGATCCGTATCATGCGGATCCGTAATACCATAATTCCATATGTACGGATCCGTATCTTCTGTACATACGGATTTTTTCACTAGGGTAAGCAGCTAGAATTTAATATTTCCATTAGGTTACTGAACTACAAAGGGCCTGAATCCCACCCTTAATGGTGACTATTACGTTCGAAGATCGCGGCACTTTGTCCTGTTGCTGCGTGCTCATCCACCGTTTATGTGAAGATAATCCGAACATGGCTAGATATACAGCTGATGCGAACATTGTCACCCTCACATAGGTGTGACAGGACGCTTTACAATGTCGGCATTACTCCTCACGTCGTGACAACTTATATTCTATTTTTATATGTCGCACTTATAATCTCCCTAACTGCAATCCAAATGTCATGACAATCCACACTGTGAAGATACACGAACTGCGCTAGCCGCACTGCTTTCGCTCAGGTACTTTCAACTACGGCACTACCGACATGAGCAGCCGTACATGAACGGCCACTGTAGAATTATGTAAGTGTGGCACATCTCGCGTACCGCTCGAAATTCCCGTAGAATGTGTTCCGAAAGACTTCCCGTAGCTTAAAGTGCGGAGCAGTTCAGGGACCCGCGCTGTCGTATATTGTCGTTTGCTGTCGTCTGATGTAGCTGGGCATCACGCAGACAAAACGATCAGTGAGCATAGCCATGCATGACTTATAATAATAGGTATAATATGTATATAATAGTTATAGGCGTGCGCACGGGGGGGCAGGGGGGGCTAGAAGGGGGGTGGGCGCAAGGTCAGCCTTATACATTGAGACAATATAGAGGGGGGAGCGCTGCGAAGAATCTTCACCCCCCCCCCCCCCCCCCCCTGAAGGGGAACCGCTGCGCACGCCTACGATAATAGTATAGCAAGTGGGCGGGAAAGAAAAGTAAGGGTGAGGAGGAGGAATGTCAGGTTGAACAAGGAGTAAGAGAAAATGACAAAGAGAAATCGTAAAGGATAGAGTAGCAATGTATGGCATTCCGCAAGAAAAAACACATGCAACTATCCCTTCCTCCTCAACCTCCGTTCCTACAGGGAAATGAGTGTGAGGAAAGAAAAGGGCGCCACTGCATCACAAATAAAGGTTTCGTGTCCTGGACGCCGAGCAGGATGCACGCTCGGAACGCAGTGCGCGCTTTCTAGTGAAGGGGAGCGTCACTGAAAGGCAGGTGTATCACTGCTCTGCCCTTTCTACAGCTTTCACGTCAAATTCAGCTGCATACATTTTTCAGGTGTGTTCAACATAAATTGAAGAAACGTTTGAAGTAATTCGAAGGGGTAATATTTCATCCTCTGTGTTCAGTGCGCTTCTTGGAGGTTTCAATGAAGGATTCCTTTCTTAAGACTTCCAGTGAGTTGATCAGTTGTTGAGAAACGATGTTTTTGCGAATGCGTAGCTCCTTTTCTTGCTAGTTGGCAGACTGGGGTTACATGGAGCGATCAACAGACTCAATTCATTCGCCCAAGCACCATCATTCACTTGACCATGAGCTGGTGCAACAGCGAAGGACGCAGTTGCACCAGCATGCACAAACGACCCCAGCGTACACCATATTAGGCAGTAGCAGGACCATTTCGATATGCTTGCTAAGGATTAGGATCATACATTCAGAGCGTCATGCGTGTGCTCATCACAATTTTGTGCGTCTCGCCGTACTTGGCTATAGACTGTAACATAATAATTATGAGTGGAGTTTTCTTGGTAATTTATATATTAGTTTATTGGATATTTCTATTAAGCTATTTATTTTGAAGTGAGTAGTAATTGTCGCTCACTCGAAAATCCAATCTCACTCTCAGGCGTATTGACAGCAGTCCTAATTCCTTAAGCAATACGAGACCTCCGGCGGTCGACGTGCATGTAATTGTATAATTCCAAATGCATATAGGAAATCAATATTTTAAGGATGACTATTTAATTTCGCTATTTAACCAACACAGGCAGCTTCGTATCAGTTCTACTTTAAAACGCAGTTTTCGCCGGGTTCTATTCCTTGCGAGCATAACATGAACGCAGTGACGCATTGTCGTGTTAAGAAACTTTACCACTTGATTTTTTCTGCGTATCTCTCGCAAAAGTT
Organism: Rhipicephalus appendiculatus; assembly: GCA_030522465.1. Lineage (NCBI taxonomy): Eukaryota > Metazoa > Arthropoda > Arachnida > Ixodida > Ixodidae > Rhipicephalus > Rhipicephalus appendiculatus. Next base: position 19,879 of record JALIZH010010999.1, read on the forward strand.
TCCAAATTCTCTCGGCTTTTGCAATACGCACACATACCTATGCGCGAAAAAACAACCGATTATCATAAGGGGTGTTCAGAACACCATACGCAGCACTTAGATAACAAATACCTTTTGTAAGCACAGCGACATTTCGAATATATATAGTGTTCTGCATCATAATGTGAATATATACATTAGACGTAGTATGTGCACAGTCTTAGCGTGTCACTGCACAATAGCGTGAATTGCATTTGCGTGAAGAAAGTACGGCTGGAAGTTGCCTCCCTGCGATGACTTGACTCAGCATCGAACATTAGCCTTTCACAAGTCATGGGGAAGCCGTTCAGTTTGCCACAATTGTAAGCGATGAGATACACCGTGAAGTTTCTCCACTCACATAAAGGCTTTTAGAACACCAGAAAAAAAATATATGATGTGGAATGTAGCGAACTTTTAAGCAGTCTTCTAGAGCACGCTCATCGTAGATGCTCATGGACACAGTGTTACTGGCTCTCGAACTCGCAAAAAAATTCCCCATCTCCCGCTAAAGGGAACCATGGGTGGATGCAAAGCAGCGGGGAGATAATTAGCTTGAGCGGGAGGAACGACGCCTCTCTCACTTCACGGCAGCGGTCCGGGCACTCATCGCGGCGCTGCACAGGACAGAGAATCAGGCGCGTGCGCTCCGTCATTTTCATACCGCGGAACTACCGTGGCGCCCCCCAGCTGAGTATGCAGCTGTCGCACCACCTGTCGTGCGCACCGCTCCGCAGAGGATTCCTCGAGGAGAGAATGGGGGGGGGGAGTCCATAGGAGATGAGAGAGAGGGGACGTGCATGCGCTGTGGGACGCGGGAGCCGCTCCATAGAGTAGATGATTCCTAGAGGAGAGAGGGGGGAGAGGACGCGCATGCGCTGTGGGGATTTGGGACGCTGGAGCCGCTCCGTAGAGTAGATGATTACTACAGTAGAGATGGGGAGAGGACGTGCATGCGCTGTGGGGATGTGGGACGCGGGCGCCGCTCCGTAGAGTAGATGATTCCTAGAGTAGAGAAAGGGGTGAGCGTAGGAGAGGATAGGGCGAGGGGACGCGCATGCGCTGTGGTGGTGTGGGACGCGGGACGCGGGAAGGCGGGACGGACAAAGCCCCCCTCCAAACACATGCAAGCAAGATCCAGGAGTGGGATCAACCTGGGCGCCAGACACCACCTGCCTAGCCATTGCTAAGCAGCCTCTCTGTGCTCTCGGCCATGACTCTGGTGACTGTGGTAGTGGTTGACGGCCTTCATACTACTACAGTGTTCTGGTTCGCATAATGGGTGCTTCCCTACTTCATGAAAGTGGCCGGACGCGGGACGCCGGACGCGGGACGCGGGACGGACATAGCCCCGAGCATAAGATGCTTCGCATCTAAAATATGCATGTCATTATTTATATGTTAGGACCTGTCATTTGTGTTCATCATACGGTCACGTCACGCAATACCAATTTTGGTGTATATCAAGCTAGCGAACTGGACGCAAGCGCACCAGGAGCGTGGCATGTAAATGGCATTGTATATGACATGCATGCCAGGACTTTCATGTTACCAGCTGCCAATTATGTTCGCTCAATTTTTTACCTCGAATCGCAGCGAGACGCGAGACCAATCTGCCTCCGTTTCGCATGCGTTCGTATTCTCGCGCTTTGCGCATCGTGCAGACGCCATCCGCGTTGCAGCGTTTAAATTGACGGACACTTTGTCAATTCCAAAGTGTGTTTTTCAAACGCCTGTGCCCACTGAGACGGGTAAGGTCAGAATGGAACGTGATGTGCCCGTCTTCCTCCTTGCGTGATTAGAGACGCCTGGCACAGCGACGCTACGCAAGCAAAGCGCGAGCGCTGTAGAGTCCAACGCGACCGGCGTCCGTTTGCGCGCCCCGGCGCTTACCTGGCACCGTACCAAGGCGCGGCTGGAGGGACGGACGGACGACCGGACGGACCGGACGTGAGCATGAGACATTGAAGGGTTTCGCCTTAAAAATTTGGTGTATATCAAGCTAGCGAAACGGCCGTCAGAGCGCCATGAACGTTGCATGTAAATCATGTTGTACATGACATACAGGTCATGATTTTCATATTACCACCTGTCATTTATGTTGGTCATGCAGAAATGTCTCATCGTACGAATTTTTGGATATATCAAGTTAAGAAAACGGCCTCAAGAGCACTATGGCCATGGCGTGTAAATCATACTTTTGATGACAAATTATTCATGATTTTCACGATATGACGAGTCATTCATCTTTGCCATACAGTCATGTTATGCCATACAAATTTTGGTATAAATCCCATTAACGACACGGCCAGGAGAGCACAAAGTCGTAGGCGGTAGATAGATAGATAGATAGATAGATAGATAGATAGATAGATAGATAGATAGATAGATAGATAGATAGATAGATAGATAGATAGATAGATAGATAGATAGATAGATAGATAGATAGATAGATAGATACGGTCAAAGGTCGCCGAAGTTCGCTAAGAAATGCTTCGCATTTAAAAACCTTGCGTCAGACGCCACCACACCACAAGAGACGCAGAGGGGTCATTCCACACCCCGCACTTTAAAAGAAGTATCTAAGAGCGTCGGGTTCTGGGTTGTCGACGATTGCAGAGTGTTGCAAGCGCGTTGCTCAAAAACGAAGGCGTAAAAGCTGTGATAGTTGTTTGTTCACGCGTGTTCTGTGTACACCTGCGCGTCCTTTTCGAGCGTCCTTTGTGCTTCAGCGGGAAGCTGCAAGTATCAAGCTGCTCGTCGAGCTTCGTATGACATTCCAATTTCTCGCTATCGCATTCATTGCTTCGCCCTAGCGGCGAAACTGTGTTGTTCTTTTAATTTCACATACACATACTGCCGCAGTCTGGATAATTTGAGGTACTTTTCCTGGTGTAGAGTATTGAAGTATATGTTCTGCATATTTTGAAAAAAGAAAAGCTTTGTTTTTATCTTGCGATTAAAGCGCGTTAGATTTTTTTTCAGTAGCTTAATGACCCATACGTCAAATACGCAAATAAAAAAAACCGCATTTTTGTAGCGTTGTTGGCCCAAAGAAAAAAAAACTCAGTTGGGAAAAGATTTTATACGTTCACATATTTAACTTTTACCATCAGGGCCACCTACACCGCTACTGCTGCGTATTGGGAAACATGTCACGCATTCATTTACTGCTTGTTTAGCGAATTGGAGCTTTGTACGAGCCCCATAGTTATGATTTCCGAATGCCCTGTACAGTGCTACGCAGTAACTTAACCGATATGCTTGCCGTGGCGATTAGAAGGTAATGTGTTGTGCCGCTAAGCACGACGGCGTTGATTCCTGTCACAGCCACGGAATCTTTACCAAAATGGGCAACAAAATGACAGGTGCACATAGAGTGCACGGGAAATTAAACAACGCAACATCGGGAGAATTATCCCGCCCTCCCAAATTATGCCATCCTTCATAATCACATCGCGGTATACGAAACTATAACCCCGAAATTTAAGATCTATAGATAACTACTGTCGCAACATAAATGCTGTTTTAGTCGCTTAATATTTTAAGAAGTCACAGTATCTTACGCATTTTTATTTCGCGTTTTTGCGTGTATTCTCAGTCGGGCGCTGAGTATGTGAAGCGAAATGGCGCTCAGCAAAGCGCAACCTTAAAGTGAACCCAAGTTGGCGACACTGCCGTGCAAAAGACGGACATGTGGTTAACTACGGGACGGCATCCGCGTATTTCCTTATGCAGGCATGGCTATGCTATCAAAGCCAATGCAGACTATATACAGTAATAAGTGAATGTATTCGCTTCCCATAGATTTCATATCTTCTCCATAAATCTACCTGTTTA
>JALIZH010011000.1:0-254347 GCA_030522465.1 Rhipicephalus appendiculatus
ATGATGTTCTTCACGCACTTCGCCGTTAATATTGAATACCGCAAGGACGTCAGCCTTACCCTGTAGTTCACACAAAGGTGAAATTTTATGTGATTTTTCTGACGTTTTGATGGAGATTCATCCAACTAACGTTGATAAAGCAACATTAACCCATTAGGGCCCACTGTACTTTAAAAAGTACACTTCCTTTTTCGGGCATAGAAAACACAAAACAGAATATTCTGATCTTGCTCATTACAATTTCTGACGCCAAAGGTTGCAGCAAGAAAATCCTAATTTAGAATATTGACTCGGTTATCTTTTTCTGTTTTATGAGTCGTCAAACTTTAGGAAAATGAGAGCCTGTTAAACGCACGTGGTCAGTACTACTTTTTCTAAACTAATTTGAAGTTTTACATTTTATATGTTGAAAAAACGGACTGCTTCTGCTTCAGGAAGAGCAATTCAATCCCTGCAAAGCGCGAGAAGCCTATAGAGTGCATAGTTTTGCTGTGAGGAGTAATCAAATGTTGCTGTACTTTATTTAGTACACTGGGACTTCGTGGGAGCATACATGTAACCCTTGTTGTGCGTTGCATCATTGATTCAACAGGCTTTTTTTTTTTATGAATGCCGTTTTTTCGGTTATCTCAGACTCATGAGGCTGCGAAAGATATCGCTGTGAATATACGAGAGCCTCTTGATGTTTTAATTGGCGATTCTGACCCTAACATGCGAACTTAGGAGGAGGAGGAGAATGACGACGGTACGAATGGATGCTCTCTGCCAACGATAAAAAAACATGGAACGAAAGGAACGTGGGTAAGATAACTTCTGTTTTGACTCAGGAAAACAAGCTTTGTTTCGAAAATGGCAAAGACAATGGCTTCAGTATAATTGCTATGCTGACGAAAGACTACACAGTTGAGTCACTATGCTCTGTATCGTGGTGGCCATTCACTGAAAAAAAAACGTAGTGCCACTTCCTCCTTCTTCATCCGCAGTGACAATGCCATTAGAGCCTTGAGCTCTACGATCAAGCTGCGAATCACTAGAGAATTTTCATCCCTGAGAAAAAGTGGTACCAGCCCCTATTTACCCAGATAATCGAAATAGCCGCAGACAACGCATAAATGGTCTGCTACCACATTGTAGGTTTTAGCAAACCCTCTACACGTTGACTATTGTCATTTAGTCGCATAGAAGCAAAACACTGACTGCGCCTTGTTGTACCCAAGAGAAGTATCAAACCTATCCAGATTCCACTGTGCTTGCTATTACCCTCTGTCCATACGGAAATTTTCACGAGAAGCCGGCAAGACAGTTGAATTCTGCCAAAGTACATCGAAATGGTGTGGCGAAAAGCGTGACGTTACGCTTTCCCTAAAGCACTGGTCCTTGATTAAGTTGCATGGGCCAAAATAACTTTTTTATTCGCTTCGCAAGGGCCCAGCGTACTTCCCATTCTTGCATGAAGTCACCTTGCCCGTTGCTATCTCGAAGGCCCAGCGTACTTTTTATAGTACAGTATCATAACTCCTGAAGAAACACACGTAACTCTATGAAAATTTGCACGTGTGGTTATATGTTGTGGTCAATTAAATGAGCAAAATGTCAATAAAATCGGACCAGTAGTTCTTTCGTGGTCCTTAATGGGTTAAGAGAGTACAAAAGTAGACACTCGGAAATTTCCACAATCTGATACTACACTCCCATTTGGCTAAGCCAAAGAGGGATTCTGATGAAGTGAACCACCAACTGGAAATCTTCAGCTTAAGTGGAAAACAGATTGCGGGAAATCTAAACTGCCATATAAGTTTTTAATTAATAAGGATGGTATACGGAACGGTTGATGTGGGAAGTACCAGTAACCACTGTTGGATGAGTATGTCGAAGAGAGCAATAGCCAATATGTTTTTTTTTCATTAATTTATATAAGTGCTACGCGCACTTTTTGTTTCGCAGTCCTACTACTGGAGCAATGAGTGGGATCGGGCTAGTTGGTAGGTCATAATAATGGACAGAAAGAAAAAGAGAGACAAAAACAAGGGACCGAGGAGGATGGGCGTTTCAAACGAGAATTCCTAATAATTAAAACGCGCACAGATTGCGTCGGCGACACATCTATCAGTTTACCTGGTTGCGACACATGACCTTTTCATATATCTCCGTTTATAATGGAGAACATATGTACGCATGTGCTTGACGTTGAGTATGCTCTTTCCCTGCTTGTCTGGGGCAGTCCATTAAAACCCGCTATAAAAATAGCGCCCGTGGTGTCCTGTCATCCACTTTGTCCGTGTCTAGTCGCGCTACAATGGCTTCAGTATAATTTTCTGGAAATCTAAATTGTGAAGTCAACAGTGCCTATCATGCAGTCGTGCTTGTGCAGATATATATATATATACCTGTACAGTAAATGCTCGTTAATTCGCGCTCCGTTAATTTGAAAAATCGCATAATTCCGACGTGTTCTCTGATCTCGGCAAGCACATGTATTGTTTAATGACATCGTTGTTTTGTTTAATGACATTGTATAACTTTGTTTTGACTTCGATGCTATGCGCGCGCAATGTCACAAAACTCAAGCATGGTGAAAGCTATTGAAGATAAAGACCTTCAATGGCGGTCCGCAAGTTGTCGAGTTAAATGTCATGCCTTTTGGTCTTCGCTCAGCCCCCCGCGACCTTCCAATGCGTTATGGATACCGTACTGGCCGGCTTGAACTGGCAGTTTGTCTTGTGTACTTGTACAACGTCGTCGTGTTTTCCTCAAACTTCGACGAACACCTCCAGCGCCTTGAAGCTGTACGTCAAGCAATCAAGACATCCGGACTCACCTTGAAGACACAAAAGTGCCGCTTCGCCTACGAGGAGCTCTTGTTCTTGGGCCACGTGATAAGCAAGTCCGGAGTACACCCCGACCCGCCGAAGACAGCCGCCATCGCTACATTCCCGCCACCCGCCGACAAGAAGGCCGTGCGTGGATTTCTCGGCCTGTGTGCCTATTACAGGCGGTTCGTCAAAAATTTTGCCCGCATCGCCGAGCCACTCACTAACCTTACCAGGACCGACGTTGAGTTCAATTGGGAAACGCGGCAGGAGGAAGCATTTCAAGAACTAAAACGACGCCTGCAAACACCTCCGTTACTTGCGCATTTCGACAAACACGCCGAAACAGAAGTGCACACCGACGCGAGCAGCGTAGGACTCGGCGCCGTCCTTGTGCAGAGGACGGACGCACTGGAAAGGGTTATCAGTTATGCTAGCCGGTCGCTATCCAAGGCAGAGGCCAACTATTCCACAACAGAAAAGGAGTGCCTCGCCATCATCTGGGCTACGTCAAAGTTTCGCCCCATCCTCTATGGCAGGCCCTTCAAAGTTGTGAGCGACCACCACGCCTTGTGTTAGCTAACTTGAAGGACCCTTCAGGTCGCCTCGCAAGATGGAGTCCAAGGCTTCAAGAATTCGACATCACCGTCGTTTACAAGTCCGGACGAAAACACTCCGACGCCGACTGCTTATCTCGCGCCCCCCGTCGACCCGCCGCCGCAGGACGACCAGGAGGATGACTTCTTCTTGGGAACCATAAGTGCTGACGACTTCGCCGAACGACAGCGAGCCGACCTGGAACTCAGAGGCATTGCGGAGTACCTTGAAGGCAAGGCGGCCATTGTTCCGAAGGCATTCAAGCGAGGACTCGCTTCGTTTTTCTTGCGAAACGACGTTCTCATAAAGAAGAATTTCTCGCCACTTCGAGCCAACTACCTTCGGATAGTGCCTTCAGCATTGCGACCAGAAGTACTCCAGGCACTACACGACGACCCGACGGCTGGACACCTCGGTCTTTCCCGCACGCTCGCAAGAGTACAGGAAAAGTACTACTGCCCGCGCCTTGCCGCCGACGTCGCCCGCTACGTAAGGACGTGCCGAGACTGTCAGCGACGGAAGACACCGCCCGCAAGACCAGCAGGCTTCCTTCAGCCGGTCGAGCCTCCTCGGCGACCGTTCCAGCAGATCGGGATGGACCTCCTGGGGCCGTTCCCAACGTCGACTTGCGGAAACAAATGGATCGTCGTAGCCACCGACTACCCCACCCGCTACGCCGAAACAAAAGCCCTGCCCGAAGGCAGTGCCGCCGAGGTAGCCAAGTTCTTCGTTGAGAACATCGTCCTTCGACACGGCGCCCCAGAGGTGCTTATCACCGACAGAGGCACGGCGTTTACGGCTGACCTAACCCAGGCGATCTTGGGATACAGCCACACAAGTCACCGCCGGACCACCGCGTACCACCCACAGACCAACGGCCTGACCGAGCGTCTAAACAAGACCATCGCCGACATGCTGGCCATGTACGTCGACATCGAACACAATACGTGGGACGCCATCCTTCCGTACGTGACCTTCGCATACAACACGGCCGTGCAAGAAACGACGCATATGACGCCATACAAGTTGGTCTATGGACGGAGCCCGCCAAGGACGCTCGACGCCATGTTACCAAACGTGACCGACGACGAAAACATCGACGTGACCGCCTACCTACAGCGCGCCGAAGAAGCACGACAGCTCGCCCGCCTGCTGATCAAGAATCAGCAGACGACTGACAGCCGCCGCTACAATCTTCGACGACGCTTCGTGGAATACCAGCCCGGCGACCGCGTTTGGGTGTGGACGCCGATACGACGACGTGGACTTAGTGAAAAACTTCTGCGACGATACTTCGGACCGTATAGGGTGCTTCGACGTCTCGGCACACTCGACTACGAGGTTGTCCCCGACGGTATTTCGAACTCTCAACGGTGGCGTGCGCGACCCGAAGTCGTCCATGTCGTGCGCCTCAAGCAGTTTTACGCGCGGTAGTGAACCTGATGACGGAATTTTTTTTTCATTGGACTTTCTTGCTTGTGCGTATTTATTGAACTTTGTTGATTTATTGTGGTTATTTTGTTGCATGTATTTTTCCCATGTGTTCTGTTCTAAGCATCGGGACAATGCCTTTTGAGAGGGGGGGAATCGCCACGCGCGTTTCTTTTACTGTATTCGGTTTCCACCCACAAAGACTATCAGTAGTACTCGGCGCAGACCGCGCCTTATTGTTCCAGAAGCCTCTCGGTTGTTGTAGATCGTTTTGTTAAGATTGCACGCAGGACGCTAACACTCCAGATTATTCCAGAGCTTGCGCGACGACTAGTGATAACGCTAGAATGTTCGACGCGTGATTTTTAAAAGCCGGCGCGTTCCAACGATGTTCAGTTGATCGACGGCCGACGCTCCGTTCGCCGCTATCAGTGCCTGTGTGTATCGCTATAATCTGACTTTCCGTTTACCGGCCACAAGTTCGGCCCAAATTAAACAGTTTCATTTTGGACCTACCGACTGCTGCCTTCGTCGACATAACGACCACGTGACAATATCTCGCGTAATTAGTACCAACATAAAAGTCAACATTTGCACAGAGCACTAGCCGAATATTGGAGAGAAAGATACATGAGGAGCTTTTTTTTGAAATAGGCCAAGTCCCAAACTGAAAATACCTCAATTAAGGGTCCATTGACAAATATATTCTCTCAACTTTCCTCAAAGGAACTTCGAATCCTCTGTCCGGGGCCTCTTAACTATTTTATTCTGATTTTATTTTTTGTTTGTGCTACATATATATATATGTATATATATATATATATATATATATATATATATACACGTAGATTATGAAGAGTCTGGCTTCGGTTGCCGTAGAACAAAATAGGAAAAATATATATACGCGTCTAAAAAACTGTTTATTGGTGATGTTTCGATCGGAGACCGGTCTTCATCACGATGAAGATGAAGATCGGCCTCCGATCGAAACATGACCAGTCAACAGTTGTTTAGAAGTATATATATATATATATATATATATATATATATATATATATATATATATATATATATATATATATATATATATATATATATATATATATATATATATATATATATATATATATATATATATATATATATATATATAGATGCGCCTTCACATGACAACTGTTTATTCTGCCGACGTTTCGACGGGAACCCCGTCTTTTTCAAGGCATGATATATATATATATATATATATATATATATATATATATATATATATATATATATATATATATATATATATATATATATATATATATATATATATATATATATATATATTGGGTACGTGACGGCGACTGCAAAATCCGCTGACTATGTACATAAAATTACTGCAAATCGACCAAGTGAATGCTGATGACGGAGCGAAGCTCCTTGCAAGCCAGTCTACGTCATTATACTTTACTAAGTGTAGCGGCCTTCATTGATGTGCTGGCGCTGCATGCTCAATGTACGAACAGCCTGCGAACAATTCGGCGCGCTGTACATGGCTAGCATGTGCGCTCTAGGTACGAGCGGCGCAGCGCCGGTGCAGCACCTGCGCGCGGTCAGTATGCGCGCGTCGTGCTCTCTACGAACGGTTCTGCGCAAGACACCTTGACCTTGATCAATAAGCTTGCTGAGAGAGGGTTTCGAAGCGACACCGCAGCTGTTCCGACAGGGACCTACGACGACGACGGCGGCAACGGACATCGTGCTAACCTATGCAGCTTCGCTCCTAATAAAAGCAGTGATACAATATACCTGAAAGACGTGCAAAACATAGAAATTCGTTAGCTTGTTGAAGGTCGCCACCAGCCGCGCTGTTTGAACGGTGTCCACAAAGAGGAGCTGAATGATATTTTACAGCGAAAGCAGTTATGAGATCACAACAAGGTGCTGTAGTTCTCCGCCGCCACCCGTGTCCGTAATCCCAATCGCACGAAATATGAAAAAAAGAATAACTGGGGAACCCTTAATATTCGCCTTTAAGAGTTGAACGCGATAGCGATATCCTGTCCCGAATGCCTACTTCAACCACTTAGTGCATACTTGCTATGCACCCACTACGTGGTGCTAAGGCAATACGCGTAGTAAGGTGTGTGCCGTTTGTAATGGGTGGCCGGCTTTAAACTACGAAATCGATATGATAGTCGCATATTCTGACGCCCGATGGCAATGCACGCTTGTACCACGCAATATTCCTGGGATATTACATGTTATATTGCGACGCCTCTATAAAGGACGATTGCATTTGCGAAGCATGAAAGTTATTTTCACTGCATTTCCAAGCAGAGGCGTGGCTTTGTGGTAGAACACCTGCTTGCCATGCAGACGACCCGGGTTCGATCCTCACTCGGACCTAGAGATTTTTATTATTTCTTTTATTTGCATCTTTCTCGATTTTTCGCTCACGGACAAGATGATGATTTTAGGCTCACAAACAACGTTGCCGACGCCGACACCGACGCCAACGCCAGAATTTCTGCGAAACGAGCTCTTTAGCGCTATCGCGTTAATATCTAGGATGGAATGGGGTTCAAACGCTCCGTGCCAGCCCGGTATTCAAACACTGAGCCATGCGGGATCAAAACTCTGGCACATAAAAACCCTATGCAGGCGATTGTCTGGAAGGAACCGCGTTAACATACGCAATATAACGTGGTAGAAGAGTAAAATAGCAACGAGGTTTCACATAATGTGGATTGTGTAACTAGGCGTCAAAGAATACGATTTGCATTACGAGTGGGTCGTTGAATGACTCCAACCCATTACAAAGGGCTCAGCAAAAATTCTTCATTGGCATTAGTCACCAAATTAATTATTGAAGTAGGGGATACCTTGAAAGCGCACTTGTATTAGTAGCCCCAAGAGCGTTTGCCACGGGCTTTAGAAATGGTGCTCTTCCAGCTTTAGCTGTGACTGTGCGGCGCTTTCCGCGCAGGCCTGGCGTTGCCTTTATGTAAATGAACATTTTTATATTAATTTTGTACCGAGTGCACAACAGCAGCTGTTCCAAAAGTCAACGCATTTTGCTAGTGGCATAAGGACACGCAAGGTTAAAATATCAATAAAAGAAATAGGAGCATGTCCAAACTCTCACACTCTCAAAACAACACCATTGATGCTTCCTCCCAGCGCTTCTGTGCTGTCGGTGAGCGCGCTTGAGCGCTGTGGGCAGAGCAATATTGATAATCATCATAGGGAAGAACTATAGACTCAGGTCTCACATGAAGAAACATTCGGAGAGGTGTTTGCTAATCTGTACCACTGAACGTATACTGTTCAAGCAAGTGCACTCTACCGTTCTTTCTCCCGTTTTTTTTGTCAGATTTAATTTACGCCATGATCACGCTCAATGCTCAACTGGGTGTATATTTTCAGATAAAATCTCACCGATTCTTCGTAATTTATTATTTAATTAATCTCTTTGGGGAATGCTAATAAGTTACAAAAACGCAGCAGCTACCCAATGCGGATGATCTGAAACATGTAATCTTGTATTCAGAGTGTTACATATTCTTGCAGGCATTATGGAGTTTATTTATTTATTTATTTATTTATTTACTTATTTATTTATTTATTTATTTATTTATTTATTTATTTATTTATTTATTTATTTATTTATTTATTGGAATTACCCTCAAGGCCAGAGGCATTACGAGGGGAGTGGTACATTTAAAAATACGCTACAAGCGTTGTTCTGTAAATAAAACCTTACCTAAAAAATAACAGTACAAGCCGTAACTAAACAAACAAGAATCATACAGTTTACGAAATAAGCATAATTACATAATTAAACAAGTAACAGTACAAGTCTGAACTAAACATACAAGAATCGGACCGTTTACTAAGAAAACGTAATCGCATAATTGGTCAGTTGCGCTATGAAAGTGAGAATGATGAACAGTGGACATGATTGATCCTGGACGATTGTTCCATTCGTGTGAGGTTCGGGGAATGACTTATTGCATGTGTGCGTTGAGCATCGCATGATTCCCACCTCTTTGGGATGATCAGAGCGAGTGGAGATGTGAGATGGAGGGAGATTAAGGCAAATATGCAGGTTGGGACTGCAGTATATTTTGTGAAAGAGACATATGAGTTATGGCGTAAGGGAATTTCGCTGTTTTAAAAAGTTTCAGTACAAATAGGGCTCGTGAGATTTCCACGTGCTATTCCCAATAGCGCCGCATGATAGGCGTGACTGAACACCTCTTGCACTTGTATTGTTTAAAATAGCCACACACTACAAATGTACAGCGATGCACGCACAACCAACGGATATACTGTGTAGGAAGATTCCTGGGTGACCAGTGAGCGTACTTCATCCACCGAATACGATCCGGCTAGCAATGACTGCCCTAGCGGTCTTGTTTCTTTAGTTTTCTCTCAGCATAAGCACAGTTCAATGGATAGTGTCTGAACTAGGAAGCCTCGAATTATTGTGTTTTTTTTTCCATCGTCACTAGATGTAATGCTACAGCAAGGCTTTACATTGCTGTTTGATTTAGGGTCTTTGAAGAAATCCGTTTGCGATCCGAGAGCTTTAGATGTGCATCCGTGCAAAATGTACCTTTCATTTCCAGATGCTCGTTTAGTCATTGAGACATTGCAGACTGAAGCTAGGAAAAGTCAACCTGTTCCCGGCAGAGAGTCGGCAGGTGCATTGTGGAGCGACTCGTACCTCTGTTGTCTCGGCTCTCAATTGGCGCACAGCGGATGACATCTGCGCTGCAAATCACATTGGGAAACGTACCCCGCTGAAGTACTGGATGCCAAGCTCAGGTAACTCGCGCTTCATGCTAGGCGATCATACCGCGGCATAGAGAAAGCTGGCAGGGCTTAAGCTTGATCGCGCATTTTCCGCACTGTTTGCGTAACACGTACATGGTCTGCACTAGCGAATTCTACCATTGTGGCAAATTAACAGATTTGTTGGTGAATGTACCCAGTTTCCAGATTTCATCAACTGCTCAAGTCCGTTACGGGCAAGCACCAGCGTGCTCAGAGGGTTGAGCAAACATAAATATTTTTCAGGAATACTGGGCAATATTTTCTGTTAATTTAAAAAGAAAACGTATGTCGCAATATAAAGACTCAACTCACAATATATTGAAGAGATTATCAATTGCCATGTCGCTTCTATAATGAGGTGATAACGATAGTAAGAAACAAACCCTCAAAATTCTCTTCCTGCATTCTTCATATTGTGATGTTCGCCGTGTCCCAACCTAAGCCATGAAAATGTTGTGATACTGGTAGCCAATGAAGTACCTGTTATTGCATGGTATTACACCTTATCATGATATGTTTTTTTTCGCATATGACTGCGAAGTGTTTTAAATTATCATATAGAAAAAAATGTCTTCAACTCGTCCGTCAGGACGCTTTACCAAAAACACAATGCGAAAACGACGACAAAATATTTTAGTGTGCCTGCGCCAATCTCTAAATATTGTTGCCTCGCTGTCTAGCTGCATGTTAGTGATTTTCATTGCTCGCTGATTGTTGACAAACACTGTAAAGTTTGAAGTATTCTCAGTAAGTGTTGATTTCAGGCTACTCTTGTCAACGATTCGCTTCCATTCGTTAACTACGGCGTGTCTTAGCTTTTCTGACGGCTTGTGGAAGTAGCACCAGATGATCGCCATGCGGTTTGCGAAACTCAAAACGAAGAACTATCACACTTCGCTTGCGTGGCTGCACTGCTTTTGCAAAGCTGCTTATATATGCCCGTCAGCTTGCCCAGGCTCGCACCTCTTCGCGATAACATCTCCGGCTGCGCTTGAGCGTGAGTCCCGACGTTACATCAGACATTAGCTAGCCTTCAGGTACGAAAGTGGCGTTGGCGTTGGCGACGCAGGGGCACGGTATCAACTTAGATACGCAATTTACTTTTCAAGCTAAAGATTGCGGCATTTGCATTAGCTCGCAGATTATCTTACACGTGATCGTGCACGTGGTCTTCCAAGATGTATTTCTTTTGTGAAATGCTGCATGACAAGTCATTCCATAACACAAATGTGAGCCATGAGGCAGTGCATTGCAGTATTTATCTTCATTTATCTTCAGCAGCTTAGTCAGGGGTGCGCTGGTTCTTCCTGTGCCTTTCAGTGCCGCCCTGAAGTTTTTGAGGACGGTGAACGGTGGTTCAGGGCAGCCGTTGGTGGGGCCCTCGTTGTGGACATTGTAGAGGAGCCAAGCAGTCTCTTTGCGCAACTCTCCGAAGTAACTTAGAGCGTTCAGCAACTGCACATGGTGAAATGGTATTCCAGGTATTATTCTACTGCCCATACAAACAATGTCTCACCACAACTGCTTACCGACAGAAGCTAATAGTACGTGCAATGAGCGCCAATTTACTACAGTTTTCTGCTATTTTAATTACCATTTTTTGTGCGCATACACCAAACGCCCTGAATTAAGAGATGCATAAATGAGTATTGCCTAGGACATACGGCTGGATCACGTACGTTTTATAAGGCATGGTCAAAACAAACATTACAATATTTGCAACTCTAATATCAAACACTTTCTCTATTTCCTTTGTCCAGGCTGAATGTCAAGACGGCGGAAGCGCAGAGAACGCTGAGGCTTAAAGCGCTGCCGATGGTTTCCATGCTTCCTGCACCCTGAAGTAGTCAATCAGTGCGTTTTCCATTGGCGAGCAGCCTTTGGTAATATCCGGTTTCGTAACAGGCTCTCTCTGAAGCATGTTTGAGTCAGACGTTTTCGTGAATTCAAGAAAAGTTTCGCCACGGAGGCGCAGTAATGAAGGCGATACCAACAAACGGAATTTCTATAGAAAACTAGCCTGTCGGTAAATTCTTTTGCGATTCCGGTGTTATTCACGGAAGCACTGCAAGGAGGGCTGGAAAATTGAGAAAATTGAAGGGGAGTTGCAGCTTTCAAATTTACAGTTTGGTACGTATATATAGATACAAGCACAAAAAAAAACACACACGCACGAACACATGACCCATGCCCGAACACACACACACAAACGCACGTCCGAACATAGAAGACAATTGAAGCCCCACCCTCCAAAAGAAAACAAGTTATAGGATCTTCGCACTAGTGGCGCCAAGCCTGAAGGAAGGGCGTAGCTAGGTGGCCTTCCTTGTGTCTTTATTTTGCTCTTACTTCAGTTTCATTCTGTTTGTACGTGCTACTTATATCTGCTTTTGTATATCTCTATCTTTACATTTCTTTTTTCGGTTTATTTCTTTCTCTTCTTAGGCCAGTGTACCATGCGATGTCAGTGCACGGTAAAGAACACCACATGGTAGAAATTTCCGGAATCCTCCACTACGGCGTTTCTCATAATCATGTAGTGGCTTCGGGACGTAGAACCCGAGACGTTATTATTACTATTATTGTTATTATTATAATTATTATTATTATTATTATTATTATTATTATTATCTTCATATTTCTCTCTCTCTCTGTATTTCTTTCTTTTTCTTTCCTTTGTTTCGATGTCTCTTCATTGCCGCCTCTTCCTACTTCTGATTCTCTGTGCTTCTTGCTCCCTCTTTTTTTATATCTCTCACTTTTTTTCTGTGTTTCTACAGAGTTTTTCTATCCTGGAACAGTGGCTATGGTGCTCGGCTGCTGACCCGGAGGTCCCGGGTTCGATCCCGGCCGCGGCGGTTGCATTTCGATGGAGCCGAAATGGTAGAGTCTCGTGTACTCTGTGATGTCTGTGCACGTTAAAGAACATCAGATGGTGAAAATATGCGGAGTCCTCCGCTACGGCATCTCCCATAATCATATCGTGGTTTTGGGACGTACAACCCCAGAAAATATTATTATTAGTAGTAGTTTTTCTATCTCTCTTTCAAGTTGCATTTTTTGTGTCTTTTTCTCTTTCTATGTCCTTCTAGCTTTTTATGCTTCATTGCTCTCTATTTTTCTCTTTCTCTTTCTTTCGATCGCTTTATTTCTGGCTCTTTTTTTATATCTCTTCCTATCACTCTCCTTCACGTGTTTCACGTGCTCCACTTCGCCAGGCAGTGTTTTCGTTGAACGTTCGCGGCCCTTTTTTAGTGGGCATGCGCCACGGGAGTGGGACAAGCCTCGGCAGTGGGGCTTGTCCGATTCCCATGGCTCATGCCCACCTGAGTCTTTTGGGACGGAGTACAAGCTACCCATAGCTTAAACTGCTTCGCTGTTACAAAAACCTTGGTATGCTCCTCGCGAGTTGCCAGCACGTACGGAGGTGTTAGCCACCCGGTGATCCATGTTAATGTGGGGCGTACGAACGTGACCGAGAGACGAAATTTGGAAACTAACTGCCGCCGCGACACAGTCCACCCTCCCGGATCCCACCAATTACTCTTTCGTGCGAAGAAAGACTGCCGGCATGTTTTCTTTTCGTTTGTTCCGCGATCTTCGCTGCCTCCGCATGTTTTTACGTAACTTGATTCATGGCTGCGCTAAAAACACGGACAACAGAGGAGACATACACACGATGGGTGCAAACTACCAACTTTATTACGGAACGCCAAAGTGAACCTATATATACACAAATCCCGTCACGTGCACTCTTTACGCCCCGTTTTGACAGATTAGCAACACGCCCCCCTGGGGCTATCTTTCTTGAAGCATGATCCAGGATACAACCACGGAAATTGATAAAACCTTAAGGCGGATACAAAACAAAATAATTGCAAATAAAACATGGACGCTGTGTGTCATTCCGACAAAGCCGTCTAAAAATTGGTGCTCTTTTTGGAGCAAAGTCAAAGAAGGCATGCTTACGCATTTGTCAGATTTCTTGTTAATAAAATAGGCCTCAACAAGTTCCCTTTGCAACTTGTTACTGGATTTCGACAAAAAGACCGTGTCTTCTAAACACGGCGTGCATCCGCAACGCCTGCAGTGAAAGTCTAGGTGCCCCCCGGTGTTTGTTCGTACCGCCAAGCTATGCTTTCGCGCCCTCTCATTGAAACGGTTTTTACGGCCGCTTGGAACTTTGGATTCTTGGGTGATGCCGATTTGGACTTTCTACGGGAATGTACGGCGACGCTAACAGCGGCGGTAACCGCAACATTGCACATTTTGAGTTGATTCAGAGCGATAAAACGAAGACAGACGGAAAGAAGGGACACGAAAAACAGCGCGGCACATCGCAATTCGCACATATTCAACGTCCAGTGTCAACATATGTTATTGCAATAAATATTTGCAAAAACTACACACTCATACTCGTCTTCTCTCCGTCGTACCTATTCGCCCAACAATTCGCACACACTTTACACACGTAAATATTGCAGCATGCGAGGTTACTCGTAATGTCTGCGATGCAGTAGCCTACGAGGCATCCTTATCTTGACTGAAGACGTCGTGGTCAGACGGGCAGCTGCGAAAACGGGTGTGAAAGACAACACGATGCGCGTAATGAGCTCATAATTATCTACGGAGCTGATTTGATTTGGCACTCCAATGGACATCAGTGTCGGCCTCATATTGGCAAGAAAAGGTTTCTTGGAGAACCAGTCGATGACTACTGTACTAAACCATAATCGCGAGTTGGGCCAGTTGGTGGGAGTTCATCCTAGAGCTGGATGCGGATGTTAGCTGTGACTTCAGCGCTGTAACTATTTCTTGATGCGCTGTTAGTTTTTCTGTGATGATGATTACAATACTTCTGGTGCCTGGTGTGGTTTCCCGTATGGAATCAACATCTGGCGCGACCTCCGAATAAACATATCCATAGTTATCCAGCGACGGCAGAGGTGAGGGTGAACTAGCACGCGGGCAACGTGCCCGAAGGACACGCGAGAGCTGCATTCTTGGCCAGCGCTTTCCTCCGCATGATTCGGCGGCGCGTACCTCTTCTTTTGTTTTTGATCTCTCTCATTCAATCTTCGCTGCGCTCTGCGTTTTCACTGTTTCTTCCTCCGTGGTGGTAAATGTTATCACGGTTCCTGGGGCGACGTCAAACACACAAAACGGCTCTTGAGATCTACGCTCAAAGGCAATGTGTCTTTTTTCTCACGACAGTTCATTTGTCGCATAACAGTTAGATATTTTTCTATTCCAATGAAGACATCGAATCTCCCTCTATTTGTGTGAAAACTACAACGGCAGACTGAGTGGAAGCCATTATTATTCTAGAACATCTGCGCACGTGTCACCAAGTCATTGTAATTTTTTTTCGGTCCACGTTAGCAGGAGTAGCAAACGTAAGTCCAAGCGGAATCGTAAATTCCCCTATATGAAATGAGCCCACAGCTCTGCATGCTCTTAAGTGCCCTCTCATTATGACAAAAAATCTGCCTGCTAAGGAGCTCTATTGGTCCAGCAAAAATTGAAGGACACTTTGTACATTCCAAAATGTGTTCGGCGAAAGCGTGTGGCCATTCCACTGATTATGCCATGTCTTTTTTCTTTTACACTCTCAGTGGCATAAGACATAAACCTAATGGGTGCGTGTTTTGTTCTTTAATTTTTTAAAACCGCGAATCGCAGCGAGACGCGAGTATCATCTTCCTCCGTTCGCATGCGTTAGTATTTTCTCGCGCTTTGCGCATCGTGCAAACGCCATCCGCGTTCCAGCTCTTAAGTTGACGGACCCATTGTAAATTGGAACGTGTATTCCGTGAACGCCTGGGTCCATTGATACGGCGTTGGTCAGAATGATTGCAAACTCTGGGCACAGCGACGCTACGCAAGCAAAGCGCGAGCGCTATAGAGTCCGACGCGACCGGCGTCCGTCTGCGCATCCCGGCGGCCACCTGGCTCCGTGCCAGAGCTCGGATGGACGGACGGACGGACATGGACGGATGAACGGACGGACGGACAGACGGATGGATGGACGGACGGACGCCGGAAGAAGGTCGGACGGACACCGGACGGACGTGAACATGAGACATTTAGGGCTTTCACCTTAAAGATTACACCATCCACCGCTAAAGGGAACCATGTGTAGATGCGAAGCAGCGGGCGCTAACGCTTACGCTGGCGGCGGCGTTGACGCTGGCGCTCATCGCAGATTTGCGCAGGAGAGAAAACTGGGGAGGCGCAAAGCACGCAGTGATGGAGCGGTGTTTCCTACTGGAACATGCCAATCGCTGCTAATGGGCAATGAGAGGCAGAAGACTCTGACTGGACACAGAGACCCGCAGTCCGCTTTTAGTTAACGCGCACGCTGCGAATTTTTCATCGTTCGACAACGCAGAGGAGAAATCTCCCACCGGCACCACCTTGCAGGTCAAGATCCATTGTCATATATACGGGGTGGCCAGTGAACGGTTGTGCAGCGCGAGCAGTCGGTTTTTTCAACCAAGAAACTCGCTAGCAGACGCTGCCTGCGTCGGCGTTGCGTGACGAGAGAGGGGGAGCGTAGGAGAGGAGAGAGGGGGGAGGGGACGCGCATGCGCATTGGGTGTGTGGTTGCCGCGGGGGGGGGGATGCCTAGAGGAGAGAGATGGGGGAGGGGACGCGCATGCGCAGTGAGGGTGTAGATGCCGCGGGGAGGGATGCCTAGAGGAGAGAGAGGGGGGACGCGTAGGAGAGGAAAGGGAGGGGCAGGGGGACGCGCATGCGCAATGGGGGGTGTAAGCGCCGCGGGAGAGATGCCTAGAGGGGGGGAGGGGACGCGCATGCGCAATGGGTGTGTAAAGGCCGCGGGCGGGAGAGATACCTAGAGGAGAGAGAGGGGAAGCGCAGGAGAGGAGGTGCGTGGGGAGGGTTTGCGCATGTGCAGTAAGGGTGGTCAGGACGCACACCACCAGCACTACCGCCGGACGGACGGACGGACGCCGGACGGACACCGGACGGATGGACACCGGACGGACGGACACCGGACGGACGTGAGCATGAGACATTAAAGGCTTTCGCCTTAATAGGAAATTGACAGTGTGTGCTTCTTGAGGCTTTGTTCATTTGGTTCTCTCGTTGGTAGGTCTTTCACATGTACCGTCTCCATAACCGACAGAATCAGCCCACTCTTACGGTCTTCTTAATACCTGTACTGCAGACTTCATGCTTAATTACTTGAACAGACGTCACCTCACAGTTGAAGGTAGAGCTGTGCGCCGCCGCGCCACGCCGCCGCCGCCGCCTGTTTTTGCTCACGCCGCTCGCGCCGCCGCCGAAGCCCCGAGAGTGACCACGTCGCCGCCGCCGCCGCGGAAAAAATGCGGCGCGCCGCCGTTAGTCTGCTATTTTTTTATGCGAACGGGGAATCTGGACATAAAATACATCACTTCACCGGGGGAGCTCTTCTCGATGAGGCCTAGCGTCCATAAAGCCACCTCCTCCGACGACACCCTCCCCTTGTGCTCTATGCTCTGGTCACAGTTCCCAGCATGCTCCTGTTTCATTTTTTGTGGCTGGGGAGTTATTCTCGACGTGTCCCCCCTAGTAGACTGCCTGTCCTGTTTTGGCCGCAATTGATTGGCTGAAGTTCGGCGACCAGTGCGCCGCCTGTTTCCGGTTCTTCTTCCGTAACGTCATTTTATTGCACGAAGCTTTCACATCTCTCGACACTAATGAGGTGGATGGAATGGGCTTCAGCGCAACGAACGCAGCTCCCAGACATCCGCTTTTATGCGTACATCTCGGAGGCCGTGCATAGATTATGATCGCGTTAAGCCAGGGATCGGCAAATTTTTCAGGCGGATGGCCAAGTTGCTCGAAGCCGACAAAGCGGGGGGCCGCATGGCAAATCAGGTGAAGGGGGAAGAGGCTTTGGAGGCAAACAGCAATGGGGTGAATTGAGAATAATGTACAAAACTGGGTTGAAGACCATGTTTATTTTCAGCGCGCATGTCACAAGGTCGAAATTCACAAACATGGCTTACAAGCGAAAATCTCATTTTAGGTCAAACCTGCCATGTCGGCCTTCGGATAGGAAGTCTAGTAGCACACGTTTAGGGGCTAGCTGGTGCATTCCTTCAGAAAGTGAGGATTGCGCAAAAGACACAGCACACGAAAGACAGAGACGACGATACCTGCGCAATGTCGTCGACAACCTGCGCAGATGTCGTCGTCTCTGTCTTTTGGGTGCTGTGTTTTTTGCGCAATCCTCAGTTTATTAAAGATAGGAAGTGATAAAAAAAAAGGGGGGGGGGGGGGGTAGTTGACGTAGTGCCGGTGCGCATAATACGGTCCCACGGGCCGCATGTGTCCCCACGGGCCGCATGTGTCCCGCGGACCGCAGGTTTCCGACCCCAGACGTAAGCCATCGGATTAGGTTTAATGCGTCCGCCTGTCTAATGCACCGATGCATTCCCTGCATCGCTCGCAAATATCTCGCACACATTCATATGCAAATTCAGACTTGACAAGTTCCTCTTTCTGTAAATTTCTTCCAGTGTCTTCTTACGCTGGTAATGTGCTGGCGGGTTCGGTTCATCAACATGGTCATGAGCAAAGCAAACATCATGGCTTATAGCTTTTTAATGCGAAGCATTTCTTAGCGAACTTCGGCGACATCTATCTATCTATCTATCTATCTATCTATCTATCTATCTATCTATCTATCTATCTATCTATCTATCTATCTATCTATCTATCTATTTATCCGCCTACGACTTTGTGCTCTCCTGGTCGTATCGTTAATGGGATTTATACCAAATTTGGTATGGCATAACATGTCTGTATGACGAACATAAATGGCTGGTCTTATCATGAAAATCATGACTAACTTGTCATGAAATGTATGATTTACATGCCACGATCATGGCGCGCTCGCGGCCGTTTCGTTAGCTTGATATACACCAAATTTAGGATTGAGTGACGTGACTGTATGACGAACATAAATGACAAGTAGTACTATGGAAATCGTGAAATTCCCTGCATCGTTCTCAAATATCTCGGACACATTCATATCCAAGTTCTGACTTGACAAGTTCCTCTTTCTATAAATTTCTTCCAGTGTCTTCTTACGCTGGTAATGTGCTGGCGGGTTCGGTTCATCAACGTGGTCATGAGCAAACATCATGGCTTATAGCTTTTAAATGCGAAGCATTTCTTAGCGAACTTCGGCGACATCTATCTATCTATCTATCTATCTATCTATCTATCTATCTATCTATCTATCTATCTATCTATCTATCTATCTATCTATCTATCTATCTATCTATCTATCTATCTAGCCGCCTACGACTTTGTGCTCTCCTGGTCGTATCGTTAATGGGATTTATACCAAATTTGGTATGGCATAACATGACTGTATGACGAATGTAAATGGCTGGTCTTATCATGAAAATCATTACTAACTTGTCATGAAAAGTATGATTTACGTGCCACGATCATGGTGCGCTCGCGGCCGTTTCGTTAGCTTGATAAACACCAAATTTGGGATTGAGTGACGTGACTGTATGACGAACATAAATGACAAGTGGTACAATGCAAATCGTGAAATGTCATATGCAACATGACTTGCATGTCACGCTCATGGCGCGCTCGCGGCCGTTTCGTTAGCTTGATATACACCAAACTTGGTATTGAGTGACGTGACTGTATGACGGACATAAATGACAAGTGGTAATATCGAAATCATGATATGTCACGTGCGACATGACTTGCATGTCACGCTCATGGCGCGCTCGCGGCCGTTTCGTTAGCTTGATATACACCAAACTTGGTATTGAGTGACTTGCCTGTATGACGAACATAAATGACAAGTTGTAATATGAAAATCATGATATGTCACGTGAGACATGACTTGCATGCCACACTCCTGGTGCGCACGCGGGCGTTTCGTTAGCTTGATATACACTAAACTTGGTACTGAGTGACGTGACTGTATGACGAACATAAATGACAAGTGGTAATATGGAAATCATGATATGTCATGTGCGACATGACTTGCATGCCACGCTCATGGCACTCTTGCGGCCATTTCGTTTGTTTGAAATACACCAAATTTGGTATTGAATGACATGACTGTATGACGAACATAAGTGGCAGGTGGTAACATGAAAATCTTGGCATGCATGTCACCTACAACGCCATTTACATGTCACGCTCGTGGTGCGCTTGCGTCCAGTTGTCTAGCTTGATATACACCAAACTTGGTATTGAGTGACTTGACTGTATGACGAACATAAATGACAAGTTGTAATATGAAAATCATGATATGTCACGTGAGACATGACTTGCATGCCACACTCCTGGTGCGCACGCGGGCGTTTCGTTAGCTTGATATACACTAAACTTGGTACTGAGTGACGTGACTGTATGACGAACATAAATGACAAGTGGTAATATGGAAATCATGATATGTCATGTGCGACATGACTTGCATGCCACGCTCATGGCACTCTTGCGGCCATTTCGTTTGTTTGAAATACACCAAATTTGGTATTGAATGACATGACTGTATGACGAACATAAGTGGCAGGTGGTAACATGAAAATCTTGGCATGCATGTCACCTACAACGCCATTTACATGTCACGCTCGTGGTGCGCTTGCGTCCAGTTGTCTAGCTTGATATACACCAAAATTGGTATTGCGCGACGTGTCTGTATGACGAACATAATTGACAGGTCCTAACATGTAAAACCTGACATGCAAATTATGTAAAGCATTATTTGCTCCTTCCTGGCTGGTTCGCATTACATCGATTCCCACAGTGAGTGGGATCTGCCGGCTTTTTTTGAGTAACTGAATACGCTTTGCAGAAATGGACTGTGGGCATCTTCTATAGATGGCCACATCGAGAATAGTTCCGCGGAAGTTGTATCTTCCTCTCCTCCAGAAGTCTCAAGAGTATTG
Source organism: Rhipicephalus appendiculatus (assembly GCA_030522465.1). Lineage (NCBI taxonomy): Eukaryota > Metazoa > Arthropoda > Arachnida > Ixodida > Ixodidae > Rhipicephalus > Rhipicephalus appendiculatus. Next base: position 20,606 of record JALIZH010011000.1, read on the forward strand.
CCTGACCTGAATGCTGCGGCGTCCACCAGCTTTAAAGGGCGACAACCCAACCCGATGGATAACATATTCGTGGAGTCTTGGATGAACTACATTGTGCATAGATAAGGGAAATAGATAAATAATACAAATCGATCGGTTAATGCACTTTTTTCCTTTCATTTTTACACGAGTGAGTCTATAAATAAACAGAAGTAAATGCAATGAAAAAGTTAGAGTAACCGATAGCTGAGCTAGCTGGTAGGAATTCATGTTAAAACGACAGGACCTGAAAACGTAGACGCAAGAGTGAATCAAGAAAGTGACCAGTTATCTTTCACGTAGACCATCACGGGCAACTGAGTGATAGGTATCGCCTTTTGCCTGGGAATGCAGAGATAAGTATTTTAAGTGCTGAGCACTTCAGGGCCCCGGGCTGTCGTATGCTGTCATCGCGTGCCGTCATCGTACGCTGTAATCGTATGCTGTCGTAGCTTGGCGTAACGCAGGCAAAACCATGAAGAGCATAGCCATCTCATATTGAGCGCGCGATCGCGCCAAGGAAAACTCTCCTTCCTCTTGTTTTTCGAGCGCCTTAATGATATTAAGTGCGGATCACTTTAGGGGCCCGGATTGTCGTATGTTGTATGACATCACCGCTTGGCGTGAAATAGGCAAAATTCAGGCAGGCAAAACCATGAAGAGCATAGCCATCTCATATTGAGCGCGCGATCGCGCCAAGGAAAACTCTTCTTCCTCTTTTTTTTCGAGCGCCTTAATGATATTAAGTGCGGATCACTTTAGGGGCCCGGATTGTCGTATGTTGTATGACATCGCCGCTTGGCGTGAAATAGGCAAAATCACGTATAAAAATAGGAAAAAGAAGAGGAAGCAAGCAAAAAAAACAGAAAAGGAGAGAAAGAAAGGAAGAAAATGGGAAGAAAATTAGAAATAACAAGAAAGAGAAAAAAAACTTGCGTAGCGAAGCTTTGGAACTATACAGTGGGTCATCCTCTCCAGCGCCTTCTAGTGGGTCGCCCTCTTCGACGAGAAAGAGCAGCTCGAGCTGAGAGTCGGTCCCCGCCTTGGCTGTTGCTGTGTGCATCGTCGCCAATAAACGTCTTAACAATTTGGTGGAGAGTGCTGTGCCCTTAACCCTTTCAGGGTCGAATTTTTTTCGCGAAATGCGTGCCAAAAATGTGTAATTTTTTTTATTGCTGAAGTAAATCCTTCAGACCTTGCTATTTAAGAAAAAAAATTGTCTAAAATTTTTTTTTTCGTGACCGTAAAGTGACCAAAAAAATCATTTTGTGTTGTTACATACACATGGTTTATTCATGGTAACATCAAGCAAAATCCTAAACAAAAACACTTTTACGATTTCTTATAAATAAAAAATATTCATTATAATAAACATAGCTCACAAACATACAAAAATAAGCGCACCAGTGTACTTTTCCGGTAAAAAATGTTTTTCCTCTAACACTAAACACTTGGGGGAAAGTCACCTTTGATCCGATCCGGATCGTCTCACCGCACACGCTTTCAAGATGTCGCTCCTTCATCATCGTCCGAGCCTGAACTCGTAAATAAATCCTCGCCTGACGAAATGACATCCAATGAATCAGATTCGGCACTTGGGGAATAGTCCACATCGGAAGAATCGCCGCTCGACTCCCTATAGCACCAGAGCAAGCGGCGAGCACTTCCGTAGCCTAGGCGAATAGCGTGACTCAGCGCACGGAAGAAAACTGGGGTTGTGCGCCCGTCCGGAAAACAAAACGAGTGAAAAAGCTATAATAATCCTTCGTCTTATCGCCAACGAGACGGAGTTAGTTTTTCCGAGTTCCCGAAACAGGAAGCTTAACCACGGCGGCGTCGTTTGTGTAATTTAGCGCCTCCCGAAACAGATGTAATCGCGCCCCGAGGAGCCATAAACGAGAGGGTCACAAGCGCTCACCCCTTGAGGGATTAGAAACCAAACATCCATCAGCTTTGCGGGCTCGAGAAGCGATAACCAACGAAGGACGAAACCGAAACCAGCCGCACCACATGCGCGCGTTTGGGTTTGCAAGCGAAAGCCGCCGCGCCGCCTTGGAAAGCAAAAAAGCAACAGAGAGACGTCGGCGCGTGAAAAAAGTTCCACGTGTTCCGAAGTGTGGCAGCACATGTCAAGCAAGAGAAGTGATCGAAAAAGGCGCGCGTTTTAAACCAGCCGCACCGCGGGTGCGCTCAGATGCGCAAGCGATAGCCGGTGCCGTTTTGCGAAGCATAAAAAAAGCAACGGAGAGACACCGGCACATGAAAAAAATTTCACAGTTTTTCGAAGCATGGCAGCACATTCCAAGCGAGACAAATGATAGAAAAAGGGGCGCGTTTTAAACCAGCCGGACCGCGAACGCGCTCGGGTGCGCAAGAGGTTGCCGGAGCGCCGCTTTGCGAAGCGGAACAAAAAAACATCGGAGAAACATCGGCGCATGAAAAAAAATTCCACGTGTTCCTGAAGTGTGGCAGCACACGCCAAGAGAGAGAAATGATCTAAAGAAGCTCGCGTTTTAAAGATAAAGGCCGTGCCGTACATGTACGGTGAAAACCATTTGGGCACCGTTAGGTGCTGCCGTACATGTACGGCGAAAACCATCAAAGGGTTAAAACAACTTCGGCCCGCATTCGATGCCCTTGGAGCTTTGATCCCGTACCGTGCCATCTACCATGCCCCAAGACGCCACTCAGCAAACGCTTCCTCTTGTGCCGACGCCATGTCTCGATGTCCCCCCGAATCCGCGACCCTCCTGTCTTCACCGGCGCGGATGGCACCGACGTCGAGGACTGGCTCGCCATTTACGAACGTGTGAGCGTCCCAAATAAATGGGACGAGGCAGGCAAACTCAGCAACCTGGTTTTCTACCTCGCGGGTGTGGCCGGCATGTGGTACAACAACCACGCATCCGATTTCCCGACTTGGCCCGCTTTTAAGATCGCCGTCGTCGACGTGTTCGGCCGTCCTGCCGTTCGTAAGCTGCAAGCCGAACAGCGTTTGCGTGAACGAGCACAGCAGTCCGGCGAGTCCTTTACTAGCTACATCGAGGACGTCCTTGACTTGTGCAAGAAAGTGGACGCGAGCATGTCGGAGTCTGACAGGATCACGCATGTTCTCAAAGGCATCGACGGCGATGCCTTCACCATGCTCCTGGCCAAGAACCCTCGCACTGTAGCAGATGTCATTACGCTGTGCCTAAGCTACGAGGAGCTGCGCCGGCAGCGCTTGATGACCCGTCGACCGCCGTCACGTGACGCTGATCTCGCGGGCTTGTCGGCCGTTTCTGTCCACACCACCTTGCTCGCCGAAATCAAGTCGTTCGTGCGTGAGTAAATTGAACCACAAGGTCTATTTACTGGCTTTCGCTCCACCGCAACATGTTGGACAGCCGTCAACTACACTCCTGCCTCCCCTCCGCCGAGCGATTCAGCAGGAAATCGCAGAGGTCATTCCTGAATACCACCAGCCGCCTCCAGTACCTGCGCCACTAAGCTACGCATAAGTTGTAGCCAGGCCACCCGGAATACGTCGTGGCGTATGCAAGTCGTACGCTTACAAAAGCCGAGACCAATTACACCGTCACGGAGGAAGAATGCCTGGCAATCATCTGGGCCCTTACGAAGTTCCGACCTTATTTGTATGGTCGCCCATTTGATGTCGTCACCGACCATCAAGCACTGTGCTGGTTGTCGTCATTGAAGGATCCATCAGGTCGTCTCGCCCGTTGGGCGCTTCGCCTGCAAGACTACGACATCCGCGTGCTGTACCGCAACGGACGTCAGGATGCTGACGCCGACGCCCTGTCGCGCTCTCCCTTGCCTGACGACAATGCCCACAGCTCAGCGTCTCACCTTGCCGTTTCTTCCATCGGCCTTCGTACCATCGCTACCGAACAGCGCAAGGATCAATGGATTGCCTCACTGATAGACTTGCTGACTGATCCATCGGCAACACCACCCACTCGCGCGTTGCGTCGTCAAGCCCACCATTTCGCCGTTCGCAACGACCTCCTCCACCGACGCAATTACAACGGTGACGGCCACGAGTGGCTACTAGTCATACCCCGCAGTCTGCGCTCTGACATATGCGAGTCGTTCCAATCTGATCCGCAATGTGTGCACTCCGGGGTATCGAAGACTTACCACCGCATTCGCCAACGGTACTTTTGGCGAGGGATGTACCGCTACGTGCAGAAATTCGTTCGCCCCTGCATATATTGTCAGCGCCGCAAAACTTCAACGCACCTGTCGCCGGCAGGTCTGCAACCTCTACCTTGCCCTGACAGGCCGTTTGGGCGCGTTGGTATCGATTTGTATGGGCCACTTCCGCGAACGTCGGCTGGTAACCGCTGGGCCCATCGTCGCTGTAGACCACCTCACGCGATACGCCGAAACCGCCGCCCTCCCCGCGGCTACAGCGTGCGATGTGGCCTCCTTCCTGCTTCACCGATTCATGCTGCGTCACGGTCCACCCCAAGAACTGCTCAGTGATCGAGGCCGTGTATTCCTGTCCGAAGTCGTCGAAGCCATTCTCAAAAAGTGCAACGTTGTTCACCGCAAAACTGCTGCTTACCAGCCGCAGATGAATGGCCTCACCGAACGCTTCAACCGTACGCTCGGCGACATGCTCTCCATGTAAGTCGCCGCCGATCACACAAATTGGGATGTCATTCTGCCATTCGTCACCTACGCCTATAATACCGCCCCTCAGAGTACTACTGGTTTTTCGCCTTTCTTCTTATTATATGGAAGGCACCCGTCGCACACCATCGACACGATACATCCATACAAGCCGGATCCATTTGAGTGTGCACCTATTTCTAACACAGCCAGGCTTGCTGAAGAGTGTCGAGAGCTTGCAAAGACCTTTACTACACATGATCAAGAGCGGCAGAAGAGCATTCGCGCTGACACCAGCACTTCTGCGCCTACGTTCCTCCCTGGAGCGCTCGTATGGCTCTCGATCCCTACCACGGCAACTGGCCTCTCTTCAAAACTACTGCCCAAATACGAAGGCCCCTACCATGTCGTCGAACGCACTTCCCCTGTAAACTACCTGATCGAATCATCTTCGGACATGCGCCGTCGAGGGTGGTGGTGGTGGTGAAAACCATTTAATAACAAAAGAGAGGTGTAGAACCTCGTTAGAGGTCCCTACAGACTAGGTGGAGTCTCTATTCCGGGACCCCATTGGTTGAAGCCGCCGCCCTGGCTCTCTGTACCAAGGCCCGCTGAGCCTGAAGGTCTGAGCGCGACATTGTCAACGTGGAGCGCCTCAAGGTCTACCATGACCCGCTCATAGTAACCAGCTGTTAGGTCGCCAGGCGGCTCCCTTTTCGTACCCGGGGTAATTGTAGCGAAGCTTTGAAACTATACAGTGGGTCATCCTCTCCAGCGCCTTCTAGTGGGTCGCCCTCTTCGGCGAGAAAGAGCAGCTCGTGCTGAGAGTCGGTCCCCGCCTTGGCTGTCGCTGTGTGCATCGTCGCCAATAAACGTGTTAACACTATAGTCGGTGACAAGCTAAGAATAAAAAGTAAACTGTACCGCTGTCCATTTGTATCATGCGCGTCCAATTACGGCCGCTCTTTATCATGACGTAACGGTTAAGACGAACCAATGAAAAACGCAACATGGCGCCGTCCGCGACGAGAGGCGAGGTACCGCAGCACCGAGACCGAGAGCCGTTGATTCGAATTTTCTGTGGTGTTTTTCTTCCAGAAGAAGCTCTTTCCCAGTGTTATCCGCTCGTACGCAGTATCATCGTCGCCGGTCGTCATTCGATGCAGTAGAAGCGTGTGACTGTGCCGCGTTTGAAGTGCACCGAAGCGGCAGCTAGCAGCTCGGACGCTCCATCGCGTTCCGTCGTTTCGGCAGCGTCAAGTTGCATCACGGCGTGTGTTCCTTCCATCGCTCGGATGCACCAAGCATATCGCCTGAGTGTCACCATAATGGCGATTGTCGCGTTCACTCGTGTGCTGTGAGTCGGAATGTGCGCGTCTGTGTTCGATTAACGTCTGCAAAAGCCATGGCATTAGCGTTGCCACATGTGCGTGCGTGTGTTACTTCGAGCTCGCAACGTGGGAATCTTGGTGATCTATTGCGCAATACGCGGTGCTGTGCGTCTCTATGCATGGAGTATGTGCGGGCGAAGCGAAAGAGAAAGAGCGACCATCATAACCCGTTAGCGCAACGCAGTGCGAAAGTAAACAAACCAGGTGGGGAGAACATGCTGTGGTGTGTGCATTATAACGAGATAATTGTGGTCATCCGGTGCATGTGTGATTATGTGACGTGTGCCCCCAGCCCAGAATCATGTGCTCGGTTGAGGTGCCCGTCGCGTAAGTCTTCTCACGCTCGATGCACGAACGCCTTGCATGAAAAACGCCGTGCTAGGTAATCGTTGTCTACGAAGAGCGAAATGGTGCGCGTTACATAATATCGCTGTGACGCAGGAACTTTCGATTGCATAGATCGCGATCACAACTGAAGTAACTCCGCTAAAACTATCATTGAGTAAAAAAAACAGCTGTTGTTTATGATGGAGTTGCATCATACTTCACGATATCACATTAGAATTCTGCTTTTGTCGAACTTGCGTTTTCTGTATTTTGTGTGTATTGTATGCATATATTAATCAGTGATAATTTGTTTATCTTAAACTGCAGTGGACTCTCGTGAAGATTATAGGTCGTAGTTTCTTTTAAATGCTTGCCCTTCTTGTGTTGCACGTCTTTTTTTTTGTATGGTCTTTTGGCTACTTAATTTTTCATTTTAAATTTTCTGTTTTTATTTTCTGTCTTCTCCTTTTTTTTCTCTCTCCCTGCTTGGTGGACCATGCTATAAAAGGGCATCGAAGCTTCGTAAATTTTGCCTTGATAAAGATAGGTCTCCGATTGACACGTTCGCAAATAAAAAATAAACGGTATCTTTTAGAAGCGTACCTCCTTTTCCTGTTTGTCTCACGACAATCGAAGACAGCCACTTCGCAACACACACACACGCACACACACGCGCGCGCATGCATGCATGCATGCATACATATATATACACCTTTGCGCAGAGATACGTATACATAGAAGGTAAAACTGGGCCCCCCTGCTGTAATGCCCACTGGGGCGATGCAGGTATTTAATATATAAATAATAAATAAATGAAAAAGTTGAACGTTCAAGGGCTGAGGGAGTCCTGGCAGCGCCAGTACAAGTTGTCGAAGCCAGAAACAATCTCACGTAAAGCTTTTAGTCACTGCCACTTCAGCCGTGTGCATCACCTTGGCGTGAACTTAACGGCAACATATCCAATGACCCGTACAGTTAAGCACCATGAGCGCCACGCGCTTTTATTTCGTTGAAGCGACGTCAAATGAAGCCTTGTTGTTCATCTCAAACACGACGACAACCACGGCAACTCCAGACGCAAATATGGTATTCACGGCAACACAAGAATCGAAATTCGCGAAGGCAATCTCAGAACATTTCGCTATTCTTCGCTTTGAGTCGTTGTTGCCATAGTTACTGCAGACAATGAAGAAAACTGGCGGCGAAATTTTCGTAAAAAAGAAAAAAAATTGCCAGCGACCTTATTAAAATTTATTAATGTCGCTGCGTCGTTTTGAGAAACCATAAAGAAACGGTTCCTTTATATTAATTTATACGTTAAATGTAGCATTCTTTGTTTTAATACCATATTAGGCGCTGCGCAGAAACGTCGCATTTAAGACGCACATTACTTTTTCGTAGACTCTGAGATGACCGCGGCGGAGGGTGCGATTTAAATAACAGATATATTGTTAAGCTGACGCCGAACGCCGTGCGTTCACAATTTTTTTTATCTAGCTTTGCTTTCTTTATTTCAATATCAGTGCAGTATTGGAAAATAAGGTTGATATGCATGAAAATTAATGCCATTGTTTAGGAACTACTTCATTTGTAGCGTGGAGGCATGCAAAATATGAGCAATGCGGCCTCGAGGGCGGAGCTTATATTTATTCTTAGGTTGTCACCGACTATAAATAAAGAGAGATGAAGAAATCAGTAGAAATAAAGACAGAGAAAAGCAGGGAAAAACGGAAACACACACAAAAAAAGAAAGAGCGGAGGAAAGAAAATGAAAACCGAAAAGAAACAAGGAAGGCTGCCCAGCTCTGCACTACGTTCAGGTTTGGCAGCACTAGTGTGAAGCTGCCTTCATTTTTTTTAGTCTACCGTCTTTCCCGCCGCTGTACGATTTTTCAGTTAGCTGTGTTTGTTTGTGGTATCTTGACTACTCTTGTTTCTGTGTTTACACACGCCGTCGTTTGATAAGGGCCCCAAAACAGCCTCTAAAAATACAAAATCGAGCGCATTATTCTCTTTTCGCGTTTCTCGTTTTTTTTTTTTGGCGCTCCTCATGACGCCAGAACGTTGCATCACGTCACATGATTAGGACACATACTCTCGATTGGTCCATATACCAGAAATATCAGTTGTGAATTGTCTCCTCCCCTGTTTGCATGGTATTCGCCCAGCCGTTCTTCCTCACCTCGCATGATTATCGTGCGCGATGAACTGATTTCGCTCCGTTTTGGGAGTTGCCGATTGCTCAAGCGAAAATAACAGCGTGTAGCCGACTAGCTCGAAATCCCGATAGGCTCGACACTTGTGCACGTGCTTTATGAAGAATAAGTGTCGAGAAGATATCGCCTGCAAGAACTGTAGTGAAAGTAAGAACGAAATCAATGGAACAGGTGCCGGATTATTTGATTCGTCCAACGGACGAACTCTTTACAGCGAAGACGATGCAGCTCTCCATAAAAAAAAAGGCCAGCCCACATTCACGGTTTTCGCATATTTTTTACTGCGATAACGATTGTATGGAAAATGTGTACAGGTTTTCGTCATCGCCGTCATGTTCCGTATAAAGTCCAAATCAATAACTATTGTGCGCGCATCGTATGCTGCACTCGGGAGTAAAAGCTAGCGAGGAACACGGCTGAAGCATAGATGAAACAAGCTGCCCATGTCCATCGCACGAAGGGCGCAGGCGATAACAGGGCGCATGCGATAACATCACTCCGCGTGCGAGGCCTGCTGTCGATTGCTCCTCAACCAGAAAGCAAACGCCTTGTCCGTCTTTCGCTGGGCGAAGGAGTATGAACGGACACCGGGCTAGTGGGACTGCGTGGCTGGAGCCGCCACTGTGAACTTTGACTATAAGAGCGTGATCGCATTGTTATGGGAAAACGTATATTGGCAGATGTTTACTAGCAGAGACGGTGACTGGTACAATGGCGGACTGGAAACTGTCTCGTAACCCTCGTAGCTGTCTGTCCCGAGACCGGTACCCTCTACAACCTTGTGGCGCACACCCACTACTGCCTTGTTACACTACCCCGCGGCGGAAAAGCGCCGACCCGGCGCTTGTCACGGAAATGGAGAGTTAGGTGGCACATACGGCTTCAGTCTTACGACGTGCACAACAGTAGATGGTGGTGGGGTTGAGTGCACGGAATGGTCGACTCGCTGTATTTCGTATGTGACATCAGTGACCTGGCGCAGGACTTTGTATGGTCCGTCGTAGTGGAATAGTAGCTTTTCTGAGAGACCGATGCGACGACATGGGGTCCACAAGAGTACCAGAGAACGGGGGGTATAAGAGACGTCTCGGTGGCAGCGATCGTACCGGTCTTTCTGAGAGACTTGAGATGCTGTGAGTCGTTCTCGGGCAATCTGGCGTGATGTATCAGCTCGTGCAATGGCATCGCGGACGTATGTAACAGGCGACTTTGAACCAGCGGGAAGCAGTGTATCAAGAGGCAGGGATGACTCGCGTCCATATAGAAGATAGAACGGGAAGTAGCCTGTAGTGTCATGCCTAGAGGAGTTATAGGCGAATGTGACGTAGGGTAACGTTGCGTCCCAGTCGCGATGGTCTGCAGAAACGTACATCGACAACATGTCGGTGAGAGTGCGGTTCAGGCGCTCCGTAAGCCCATTGGTTTGTGGGTGATATGCCGTCGTGAACTTGTGGTTCGTGGAACAGGTACGGACAATGTCCTGGATGACCCGGGACAAGAAGTATCGGCCTTGGTCTGTGAGGAGCTGTCGAGGAGAACCATGATGCAAGATGACGTCGTGGAGGAGAAAGTCGGCAACATCGGTAGCACAGCTGGTTGGAACAGCACGGGTAATCGCGTAACGTGTTGCATAGTCAGTCGCCACGGCGATCCACTTGTTTCCCGATGAGGAAGTGGGAAAAGGCCCGAGAAGGTCGAGCCCTACACGGTAGAACGGCTCAGCGGGGATGTCAATAGGCTGAAGGTGGCCGGCTGGAAGCAGTGTTGGTCGTTTTCGACGTTGACATAGGTCGCAACTGCCGACGTACTTTTCCACAGAGCGATAGAGGCCTGCCCAGAAAAAACGGCGGCGGACGCGATCATAAGTACGTGTGACCCCAAGGTGACCGGCAGTGGGTTCGTCGTGAAGCTGGCGGAGGACATCTGCTCGCAGGTGGGAAGGCACGACGAGAAGGCGTTCAGGGCCGTGGGGCCGCATATTGTGGCGGTATAACACCCCTTCGTGAAGGCAGTACAACTTGAAAGAAGGGCTTGGAGTTGTAGAGCTCAGATTGTCGATGATGGGACGTAAAGCTGAGTCACGGCGTTGTTCATGACCTATATCAAGGAAGTCAGATATGGACAATACGGAAGCGTCAGTAGCTCGCTCTGCAGCGTCGGGTGGATCTACTGGATACCGTGACAGGCAATCTGCGTCCTGATGGAGTTGGCCGGATTTGTAAACGACCGAGAAGGAGTATTCTTGCAGGCGGAGAGACCAACGACCGAGGCGGCCCGTGGGATCTTTGAGCGAAGAGAGCCAGCAAAGGGCATGGTGGTCAGTGATAACAGTAAAGTTGCGGCCAAAAAGGTATGGGCGAAATTTAGCTACAGCACAAACTAGAGCGAGACATTCTCTCTCAGTGATTGAATAATTCTTCTCCGCGGAAGACAAAAGGCGGCTGGCGTAGGCGATGACGCAATCACGTCCGTGTTGGCGCTGAGCGAGAATAGCACCGATCCCATGGCCATTGGCGTCGGTGCGCAGCTCTGTCGGGGAGGTCGGATCAAAGTGGCCTAATACTGGAGATGTTGTGAGGGCCGCAATGAGCGCCGAAAACGCAGTAGCTTGAGGTGCACCCCAGGTAAAGGTGACATCTTTTTTTAGTAGCTCGGTGAGAGGACGTGCAATGTCGGCAAAGTTCCGGATGAAGCGGCGGAAATACGAACAGAACCCGATGAAGCTGCGGACATCTTTAGCCGAACAGGGTACGGGAAATTGTGTCACTGCGCGAATTTTGTCAGGATCAGGCTGGACACCAAATGCGTTAACGAGGTGACCAAGTACAGTTATTTCGCGACGGCCAAAACGGCATTTCGATGAGTTGAGCTGTAGACCAGCGCTGCGGAATACTTCAAGAATAGTGGAGAGCCGCTCAAGATGACTTGCGAACGTTGGTGAAAAAACGATGACATCATCCAGGTAGCATAAGCATGTTGACCACTTGAAGCCGCGCAGAAGAGAATCCATCATGCGCTCAAAGGTGGCAGGCGCATTGCAAAGCCCAAACGGCATGACTTTAAATTGGTACAGCCCATCTGGGGTTACAAATGCGGTTTTCTCTCGGTCTTGTGGATCAACAGCAATCTGCCAATAACCAAATCGAAGGTCAATGGATGAGAAAAACTTGGCGCCATGAAGACAGTCAAGTGCGTCATCAATTCGGGGCAAGGGGTAAACGTCCTTCTTAGTAACCTTGTTGAGGTGTCTGTAATCAACGCAGAATCGCCATGTGTTGTCCTTTTTCTTGACAAGCACGACCGGAGATGCCCACGGACTTGAAGATTCTTCCACGACACCTTTCGCAAGCATCTTTTCGACTTCCTTCTGGATTACCGTGCGTTCGGCACCGGACACACGGTAAGGGCGCCGGTGAATAGGGCTGGCATCGCCGGTGTTGATGCGGTGGGTGACAACCGATGTCTGGCCTAAAGGGCGGTCGTCAAGATCAAATATATTGGCATAGGAGGTCAAAAGAGTACGAAGATCTTGCGCTTCAGTGGGCGGAAGATCTGGCGCAATCATTTTTCCAATATCGGCGCGCGGAGAGTCGATTGCAGTCAGCAAGTTGGCAGGACGGCTAGGTCCGTGAACTGGTAATTGAGAGAGTTGGCATTCTTGTAATGACGACACGGTGCCGAGAGTAATACCTGCAGGCAGCACATCGGTGGTTAGACCGAAGTTCAAAATAGGTAAACAAGTCTGGTTGCGGCGTACTGTGACCACAGTGTGCGGAACGGCAACAGAATGCGTCAAGGTGACGTCGGTGATCGGCGAAACAACATATTCACCATCGCGCACAGGTGGATCAGGGATTAGCTGGACGTACGTCGCGGCTTGTGGCGGAAGATGCAGGAACTCCATGGCACATAAGCGGCTTGGAACGTCGGGGGGCAACATAGGCGTCTAGAGGGAGTTCCAGCTGAAGGAGGCCCGTTGATCAGTCGATAGGAGCGGAGTGCATCGAAAGAAAGTCGAGACCGAGGATTACGTCATGGGGGGCACTGCGCAAGCACGGCGAACAACACGACAGTCTGACGGCCAGCAATACATACACGGGAGGTGCACATACCAAGAACTGTAGATGTGCTCCCATCGGGAACTATTACCGCACACTGTACAGGCGGCGTGAGCACTTTGCGCAGTTTTTTCCGTAGAGCGGCGCTCATCACTGAAATTTGAGCACCAGTGTCTATTAGGGCTGTCACAGTAACGTCGTCCACCAGAATCTCCAAAACATTTAGGCGTGTAGGAATCGTCAACAGAGGATTTGCAGGCCAGGTCGTTGATGCAGCGTCACCTCCGGGAGCTGCATGGACTAGTTTTCCGAGGTCGGGGGTCCAGGCCGCGTAGGGGACGTTGATCGACGAAGAAGCGGTGATAGAGATCGACGGCCTTGGGGCGACGGTGAGCGGCTAAACCGTCCGGTCTGGACGTTGGTCTCAGCAGGCTGAAGGTCGGACCGAGGAGCAAATCCGCGAGGGTTGCCTTGAAATCGACGCCATGCCCCATTGTTCCAGGAGGGTGTTGACGACCATCGATTGCGACAGTGACGGGCAATGTGTCCCACGCGAGAGCAATGGAAGCATATCGGCCTATCATCAGCCGTCCTCCAGTCAGCAGGGTTTCGGTAGCGTGACGGGTACACTGGAATCTGGTTTACTGCGGCAGGAGTGCTCTCGGGCGTGCGAATAGAGCAAACAGGTGCGAGGCCCAGATTCGCAATCTCCTGGCGCACGACTTCTTTTATGAGCGATACGGTGGATGCGTTGGACTGTGGGGTGTCTGAATGGATAGTAGTCGGAACCATTGCTTCCAGTTCGCGGCGGACAATGCGTGTGACATGGTCTGACGACGTAGCTGGCATGAACGTGGGGGGGGGGGGGGTCTTCGCAGGTCGACGTGGCTGCGGTATTAGGCAGTCGCACGAAATGGCGGCTGATGCGACGACTCTTAGCCTGTTGAAACCGCTGGCACTCCTTGACGACAGCATCGACGGTGGCGCAGTCCTTCACTATCAGTAGATTGAACGCGTCGTCAGCAATTCCTTTCAATATATGTGCAATCTTGTCTGCTTCGGTCATATGCGCGTCAGCCTTTCGGCAAAGACCCAGTACATCCTGTATGTACGAAACGTAGGATTCCGTCGCCGTCTGAACGCGGGATTCTAGATCTTTCCTTGCGGCCTGCTGTCGACCAAATGGCCTGCCGAACAACTCTATGAGCTTGGATTTGCAAGTGTCCCAGCTGGTTAATTCCGACTCGTGCGTCTCGTACCAAACGAGTGCCGTCTCCCTCAGGTAGAAGACCACGTTTGCGAGCATCAACGTGGGGTCCCACCTATAGTACTCGCTGACGCGCTCGTACAATGCGACCCAATCTTCCACATTGACTTTGTCCTTGTCAGTGCCCGAAAAGGTTCCTGGGTCTCGAGGAGGCAGGAGAACCACATGGGGCTGCTGCTGCTGCTGCGACGGCGGCGGCTGCTGCTGTTGCTGCTGCTGCTGCAGAGCCGGCGATCCTTGTTCAGCCATTGCAGTCAAAGGGAGGTGGCGACCGCTGCGGAGTTCCGTGTTGGGTTTCGGAGAAAACGCAGGCAGGCTTACCCAGCACCTCCACCAATAATGTTACGGGAAAACGTATATTGGCAGATGTTTACTAGCAGAGACGGTGACTGGTACAATGGCGGACTGGAAACTGTCTCGTAACCCTCGTAGCTGTCTGTCCCGAGACCGGTACCCTCTACAACCTTGTGGCGCACACCCACTACTGCCTTGTTACAGCATTATCAAACGGCTCGTATACCTTTCTACTTTCGAGCTACTCATACGAAAACCTGCACGGAAACCGCTTCTTTCCCGGAGGCGGCCGCATTCCCTTACACCAGCGTTTTGCAGTTTAGCTAGATTAGATAAAAAAGTTCTTTTTCTTTAATAGGTGGGGCCTTATGTCCTAAAACCACGATATGATTATGAGGGACGCCGTGTGGAGGGCTCCGGAAATTCGGCCATCTGGTGTTCTTTAACGTGCAGTGACATCGCACAGTACGCGGGCCTCTACCATTTCGCTTCCATCGAAATGCGACCGCCATGGCCGGGATAGAACCCGCGACCTTCGGGTCAGCAGCCGAGTACCCTAGCCCCTGATCCGCCGAGGCGGAGCCGGATGAAAAAGAGTTAGCCGTTAGCCTTAGTTATTTTTAACATTGCGACATGGTGTTATCGCATTCACTGCTCCGCCCTTTCGGGGAAACAGATTTTTTTTTCAAAGGACAAAATTTTTTTCAAGGGACAAATTTCTCGCCCCGCCAAGTCTAAAATATCGACTCTACCCCCTCCCCCCCCTTCTCCGCGCGCCGCGCCGCCGCCGGTTCCATGAACCCCGCGCCGGTATCGCGCCGCAGCCGAAGGTGGAAACACCGGCGCGCCGCCGCCGGCGATTTTGCGACCGGCGCACATCTCTAGTTGAAGGGTAACGAAAAATACTCAGTCCAACCACCGACTGAGTTACTTAGCCCAAGAAGTACATGGCACGCCGTTGATGAGGTATACGTCCATGCTTTCCCTCGCGCTTCTCGCAGTGCTACGCAGCGCAATCATTCGTGCAAATTTTATTGCACCTTTTTTTTGATCTCGTACACGGCCAAGAGCAAGAGTGTTCAAGCCAATCCACTGACCTTTATAGCCAAGGAATCATTGTACTCGCTCCACGTGAGGACTCTTGATACTCTGGAGAAGACGCCGTACGCGTATATGGGATCGCCGAGGTAGTTCTCGGGACCGCCAGTGAAATCCCTGTGGTTGCAGAGCTGCAAGGAAGAGGAAAAAAAGGGATGCCAATGCCTCAAAAGTGCTCTTGTATATAACGAAAAAACAAAAACTGCAGTGGAATTATAAGTGAGCGCAATCCTTGACATAGGCGTAGGTCAGCGCAATTCTGGGCTTAGGTGCCTAATATTGGCACTCATTCACCAGCGTTCGTGTTACCTAGTGGATCGCTTTGGTTAATCTTGTGTGCCGTAGGCCTACCGCAGCGCATATTCAGAAGCCACGTACAAATACACACGTGGTTTAGATCTATTCCGACCGGCTGTCATAAAAATGCTAGCTGGTCACAGGAAAAGCATCTGCTCTTTCATTGTACGCATCGAATTAATTTGCATCATTACGCTGATATTTATTTACCCATACTCTAGATAAACTTTACCTCTGATATAAAAAAGTTTTGTGATCACTAATCTATAGGCGATAGCTTTTATCAGTAATCATACCATCCACTTAGCACCAGTTTTTTTTTTTCGAAGCTCGTACTTTTGTAAAAAACAGAAATTGATGGTTCTGGCACCAGTTAAAAGTGATGTTTGGTAGATATGCCAACAATGTATACTAATCCTTTAGGTAGGGGCCAAATAATTATCGTGATATTTAATGCAAATAATGCAGTGCATTGAACGAATGTGACCAACTGCAATCGTGGTGGCACCGGGCAGAGCTCACGCAAAACACAAAGTTGACACGAGGAATATTCGTGCCAGTTCCGTTACGACACACCTAAGCCAAGAGTTATAGTCCCCTCCAAATTTCTTTATCACACACGGCGCAGACAGTGAATATAGATTATTGCAAAAAAGACCCACCGCTTCTTGTCCCGTCTTCTCTACGGAGAAGCACGGGCGGAAGACGCCTTCTTTCAGAGATGTTGGATAGTTCACCATGGCGTAGTTCAGGGCAGATAGCTCAAAAGACAGGCCAGTGAGTACCGACGCCTTTGAGAAAATTGTTCCCGATGACACAGCGAACCGGTGCGACTCCTGAATTTAGCCATGATGAGATACGCAAACAGAGCGTACTGTGAAACCTGGGTAGAGCACACGGGGACACTGGCATAGATCCCCGCAGACACACTAGTGGTTTGGATATTAAGCTGTGACCATGACAAGGAGAGGTAAAGTTCGTAGACACAGCCACACGAAAAGAGAATCGGTCAAAGCAGGCGGAAAGCACTGAGACGCCTACTTGTTTTCACAGCGAGGCTGCCTAGGTTCTGGCCTGCTTCCACCCGTGTACAAAAGACGCCTAGTACAACAATCTTCCTCGTCCCTCGTCCTTTCCGCATCGCCTCTTTGCCAAATATTATCTATATCTTAGTCACCTCGCCACCGCCAATGACTTATTCACAAGTGTCGCGATACTCGGTGGTTGTCCACCAGTCGTTCCGCCCCCACCTCGTGCTAGCCCAGCTATCACTGCAACCTCTGTTGACTTGCTGCAGGATGAATGCGTTCCGTTCACGTGAAGTAAACAGCTGCAATGGGGATTCAACGCCACCAAAACATAACGTATTTGAAGCTGACGTCTTTCCAAAGTCTATCGGGTAGTCATCCTGCCTCCATTTACAAAAGTTAGCCTGCGTTGCTGCTCCCTTCAAAGGTGAGTGCGTCCACGTGATCCCTTCACATCACATGAACTCCAAGGTGAATTCTTGCGAGTCGTCCAAGTGCTGAAGCGTGAGAAGGAATAACAAAATACAAGCTTTCAATATGAGAAGATTGCGGCCTATGCTTCCTATCACTTCTCTCTGTGCCGCCTTTTTTATAGTTTGCATCAATGAAACTCACTAGTACGGTATGGCCTAGGTTATCGGTGGTGATAGAGTTCGGTGGCGTGGCTTTGCAGTGTGGCTCGAAAACTAACCATCCTGTCGAAGTGATGGCGATGACGATGTCCGCCATGAAAGTGCTGCGAATAGAGAAGGAAGGTCATGAATTAGAACACCATTTACAACGCCGCCTCCAAACTGTCAATAAAGAAGCAAAACCTGGAAAAAACAGCACCGGTATGCAGCCAGTCTAGCCTGAATTCTAAGTTCGCTTACCCATTGAATGGGCAATGAATGCCTTCCGCAATTTTGAGGCGTACGTGACGTTAGTGCATACGAACGCAAAGCTTGAAGATGAGATCCCTTAAAGGGGTACTCCGGTGCATTTTCGACCATACCGAGATAACGCCGTTTTCAAATAGTATTAACAGTCCTGCAACAGCTAGGGCGGTTCATTTTGCCGACACACTCGTCAACAATTTTAAATAAGCAATGAAAAACGAGTCAAAACCGAAACCGAAACGGGGAGCTGCTTCGTGCTCCATGCTGGGTACGCCATGACGTCATGGCGTCACCAAATCCGCTACACGCCACCACGGCGTAAACGTAAACATTGCTCACGTGCCTCTTCTTTCGCGGGAAAAGCAAACTGCCGATGTCTTCCGACGTGGACACAAGCTGTGCCAGCTCGTCTGAACTGACCAGCGAGGAGTCCAGCGATGAGGAGTGCAGCTACATGAGCGCGGAAGCGTCGCCTGTGCTAGCGTCAGCGTCGCCTCGAAGAAAAAAATGCCCCCCACCTCCCCGAAGGGAATCGTGAGGACATGCGAATGCATTTCGCGCGCGCTTCACTCCATTTATATACGGTGGTTGTGGTTCGAAGAAGGAAAAGGCGCCTAATTTCTGCAGCCCGGTCGGGAGCACGGCGCAGCGCTTTTTTTTTGCTTTTTTGTGTTTTTTTTTCTTTTTTTTATTTTTTTTTCATATATAGCTCCGCCGACCTCCCGCGATGCGAGCGCCCTCACGCGTCAGAGCGCGCTCCTCCTCTCCACTCACTCTCTTTTTAAAAAAAATTTTTTTCATATATAGCTCCGCCGAGCTCCCGCGATGCGAGCGCCCTCACGCGTCAGAGCGCGCTCCTCCTCTCCACTCACTCTCTTTTTTTATTTTTTTTTCATATATAGCTCCGCCGAGCTCCCGCGATGCGAGCGCCCTCACGCGTCAGAGCACGCTCCTCCTCTCCACTCAGAGCGGAGAGAAAACACCTGCCGCGGACAACGCCAACGCCGCACAACGCCGGATGCCTGACATAGCCCGACTATGAAATGCATTCGCATTTAAAAAATGCCCCCCACCTCCCCGAAGGGAATCGTGAGGAAATGCGAATGCATTTCGCGCGCGCTTCACTCCATTTATATATGGTGGTTGTGGTTCGAAGAAGGAAAAGGCGCCTAATTTCTGCAGCCCGGTCGGAAGCACGGCACAGCGCCTTTTTTTTTTTTTTTGCTTTTTTTTCTGTTTTTTTTATTCTTTTATTTTTTATTTTTTATTTTTTTTATTTTTTTTTAATTTTTTTTTATATATAGCTCCGCCGAGCTCCCGCGATGCGAGCGCCCTCACGCACCAGAGCGCGCTCCTCCTCTCCACTCACTCTCCGCTACTACACTCTCGCCGCGGACAACGCCAACGCCGCACAACGCCGCATGCCTGACATAGCCCGACTATGAAATGCATTCGCATTTAAAGGCGCGCGCCGCGAGCAAGCGTCCGTCTGGGGGGGGACGAGAAAGGAGTACCTAGATACATCACGTACACAGGGTGGCCCGCATTTGAAGGTATGATTCCGGAATTGGTTACCAATTTTTAAAACTCGTTTTCCGAAAAACTAAATTAGTTACGGCTGTATAATTTGGCACATATCATCAGGGCACCGAAGAGAACTTATGTTTAAAGTTTAATTTAAATCGGTGAGTATCGAAAAATCGCCGGAGTACCCCTTTAAAGGTATAATTGTGACGGGTCAGGACGCTCACTTCTGAACGAATTCACTCACCCAAACTTAAAGATTGTATCAGGCGTATGAGCGACGAGAGCAGCCAAGTGATGGAAGCTTCAATAAGAGAAACCGCTACTTTCTGCTCCAACATGGGTTGGCTCAGAAACGCATTGGCCTCAGTTCACACCCAAACCGTACATGGGAGCCGAGAGGTCGACTCAGTCAGTTGATGCGCTAACTTCATTCTTGATCCTTAATATCACGGTTCCTCTTTCGACTACTCATCATGTAAGCTATTTTCCCAAACTTTCTCTTGAACCAATTTGCTGACATCAATACAGATTCGATCTGAACCTTGAGTATGAAATGAGTGAGTCAGGTTGAGCAGAATCGCCCCGATGATAAGACCTTAAGAATACGCAGCGCTAAAAGGACACAAGGCGAAAACAAGGACGGGCGCTGCGTCCTTGTTTTCGCCGTGTGTTGTGTCGTTTTAGCGCTGCGTATTCTTATGGATCCGTACCAACGAGCTCGCCTCAACACCCACTTGAGATAAGACCTTCGCTGAGCCGTAGCCTGTGAAAGCCCAGACGAGCTCATTATTCGTGCTTCGGAGTGCAAATGAGGCGGGCATAGGAAAACGGGTCACGTTGATTGCGTGTACATCCGGCTGATTAGAATTTTAGTGGGCCGAGTACGAGTGATCGGGAAGCAAATGATACAATTTTTAAGTAAATCTGATTGAAGTCTATTTTTAGGGTCCTTTTCTACAGGACGCCGTTGATTTCACCATATCAACACCCTTCAAACCACATGGTTGTATGTAATATCATTCATGGCAACAGTGAAGAGGGCGGTTGATGGCACAGACGCCAGAAGGGCAATAAGTTTCCAGAGGCCGTGAGCGGACATCGTCACACATTTACATGGACGGCTAGCTTTTTTTTAGTATTTCAGCAGATGCTTTGATGCTAACTTCAGAATTGTTCAGAATTATTCATTGGACTTGCGGTAGGAGACGTATAAGCATTCCCCATACTGAATGATTACCTGAAGGGCACACCCAATTATATCTTGCCTAGCTCCACAGAACTTGCTTAAAGTATACAGCCTGCAACATCCATGTCTTCATTTGATCACATATCGTATAATAATGTTACTTGTAAAACTGTAAAAACGGGGCGAGTTGGTGTGAAGGGCTCGAACAAAGTTCAAGCGCGAACTCACAGTTCAGTTAAATGATGAAAATGAATATAACCCCAAACATAATTGAAGTCTTTCACATGAAAACCTGTGCAGATACTTGCGTAAGCCAGCAATCAAATCTACTAAATGACAGGGAATCCACCTTTTTTATGTGCTACTTGTCTTTTCTACTATCTTTTAATTTCTTCTGCATGTTGTAGGTATCTTTAGTGTAGAAATGTTTCTTTTCCTTGTGATTATTGTGATTATTATCTCGCACATGGGCTCTTGAGCTAGTTTGGGTTTACATATATGTTTGTAATTCCTTTTCGTCAATAAACTTAGTCGTGAGTTCAGGGATGATTGTCTTCATTGATCGAGTCCTTGTGTGCGCTTTGGAATTTCCCCAGAATGATACTTCTCGTTCTTTATCAACTTTCTTTAAGTTAGTACCGCTCTATCTAGGTTTTGCATTAATTTCCTTAAAAAAACCATTAGTGAAGAGCATTTAAACCTTTCCGAAATAGCACCAACTAGTTCAGTCTGTAGCCGGTTGATTTCTATGTCCTTTATTTAGGTTTTATCGGGTTCTCATTGCGATTGTTACTACGGTAACAGCATGACCTCTGCCATCACATTTATGCAGTACGTGTTAGATGCTATTTAGCCTTTACACTGTTTCGCCAAGCTGCTTGAACATAACAATAAAAACTAACTTTGCATGAGACAAATAAGAAGCGACTGTGATCTTGCTTACTTCACCACGTTTGTGAATTCTGCTTGGACGGTGGTCATAAAATCCGCGCTATACTCATAGGGCCCAAAGGCGAGAACGGTCTTCGCTCCCGGGTCCGAGCCTTGTAGTTCCTTAAATTTCTGCAACACCACGAAAATATAACACCACGCAAATATGACACGCTCAGACAATTTTGACTCAAGTTCACTATTGCTAGGCCGTTCTTGTAATCGTTGCAATCAAATGCCTATCGTGGACAAGCAACATATCAGTTTTCTAGCAAAAGAGAACTGGAGATATGTTTTGAATTTGTTCTTAAATTAGCTACCTCCTTTGGGCCTTATTACCCGCATGATACGACACCAAACTGGGACATTGCGGTTACCACGCAGCCGTTAGCGCAAAATTGACACAAGCTCATGCGATGGGCTTGCTGTTTGAAGAGGTATCACGTCCTAATTTTTCAATGCATCGGTCACCTATCTGTACGTCTTTAGAGCCCAAAAGCATGTCCCTGCTACTCGTGCTTTACGCCATTTAAACGATAGAATGAAAAAAATGCCAGAATAAACTGCCACGAAAAGCAGCACATTACATCTTCACTGATACATTACTCAAGAAACGGGTCTACATCTCCGGCCTCTGTTAATAAAAGAAAGAAAGAAAACAAAAATACTTGTATGACAACTTCCGTCAATATTGGACAATTTATTGGAGCCCCAGCAGCATGCCGTTTATTCGGCACTGATGGTCGGGCTCAATTTCAGGTTATACGGCTAATTGGAGTCGCCGGAAGTATTCCTGGAAATATCCTAGGGCAATCTTTTACGTTCGACACAAAAAAAAAAATGGGAACGCGGCGGTGCCGAAATTGACCATGTGAAGAGCTCATAGTCTGCCAAAACTGTAATGAACCTGCTACTTGCGAGGATAGCGCCGAAATATTAAGAACACGTCATTCTCGTCGCTGCGTTTGTAAGTGGTCGTGTTAAGTCCATGAATGAACTGCATTGCAAACAGAAAAAAAATCACATACCAAGATCTCCCTACAAATGGTCAGCCAGCGAGGCTAAAACGTGCAGCCGCTGTGTTTACCACGAGTTGGAAATATCGGTCTTCTGTTGTAGCTTTTAGTTTCAATCTCGCCAAATTTAATAGATGTGTGCTTGAAACCTTACGTTTGGTGGCGCTCGCTTATAGGTTGTTAAGAACACTTAAATAATTTCCCGGGCAGAAATTCTTGCTGCAGCTCGTATCATCCCTAGCGGTATATGCAGACAAAACCTGATAAGATACTATCGCGAGCGCGGAGACCCTTTCAAGGAGAGCATGATAGCATTGCTTGTTCCTTATAATTTCTCCATGATCACGGACAGCCACACTTTCCCACCTCTGGACCATGTACAGCTTCGCTTGTAGTAGCTCTTGTTCTTCCTTGTGTGATGTACGAGTTCGTTGCTTCGTTTCATCTGTGTTCAAACGTTGCATGGCTGAATGAATTTGTTTTCACTTAAAATACCGGTAGATACAGAGACGTGCTTCCATTACATACCGCAATAATCCATTTCGTTCTTGAAATGGTCGACCTGTAGATGCTTTGCTCCGTAACCACAGTGAGAAGTCCGTAGTGCCTGATGCCAAGACGCCGCAGGATATTCAGAAAGGGAGCCGAATCGTCCAAATCATCCGGTGTAACAAGGCTGCATTACACAATGAAATGGGATTTTTACCAAGTGTCATCAAAATATTGGTATGGTTAAACAATACAAAGGCTAGATTAATTCGCTTTTTGGATCATATGATCACTGCTACCGGTGCTCCCAGAAAATTCGTTGTGTTAGAATTTTACGCACGATGGAACGTCCACCATTGGCGTTGTTTGAATTTAATTGGGTGATCAGTAATCGTCATGGTTCTCTCGAAGCGGTATTCACGCGCGTGCTGTAAATTACTTCGAAAAACTCCCACGCGTGTGTTTTGAAGACTCTTGAAAAGTTGGACCAGTAGCGTTCAGTGTTCCCGATGTCTGAATTCGTGTATACGTCCCGTAATTGGTTACAGAGCCTCTGGGAGACGCTGTTTTATACATAAAAGACACCGTACGATAAATCACGGATGTGCGCAGAGGCGTCCATGTGTATGCCTGTTTCCCTGATGCGAAGCACTTGCCCGACGCATCTGGATCATTACTTCTTCATTCTTTAAAAGAGACATCCCCTAAGGTTTTATGGAGAAGAGATTGGGTAATTAGGTGAATGTTGATTAGCTCGTCGCCAAGACAAGCAGTTATGCAGTCGATGGAACTAGCGAAACAAGAAGCTGTGCAAATTCAGAGCACAGCATTTCGAATCACTGCGGCCTGGAAGCCGAGTCTTTAGACTCCTCCTGAAGCTTTCAAGAAGTAATGATGTCCAGCGTTACTGAAAATGCGTAAGGTCGCCTGAACTAAGAATGCCTTGCTCGCAGAACGCCATTATCACACGATAAAAACAAAAGGAAACGTCTGCAAGCAAGCATGGTATTTCCTCCTCAGTTTCCATAACCTGCTCGAGAAAAGTCACGACATCAAGGCTTACGGGTTCATAAGACCAGGAGTCACATCAGAGTAGAGAAGACTCTCCAGTATCACGGTGCAATGTTCTGCTGTCGACTTTGTGTTTATCAGACGCTGCTGCTACCTGATTGTTCGTAGAGCAGCTTTTCTGGAGACAATTTTAGCTTTTATTTAGGCACTGCTATGTATGACGCTATCAGTTTTACACTCGATCTATATCCTGTGTTAATTATTATCTATTTTGCACACCTCGTTACATTGCTTTTATCGTCATCGCTGATCAATTTAAGCGCACGTCAGCTACAATCATTTTCTTTTTTTTTCAGTTTGACTTAAATTTGTGCGCAATATCAGTCGATGAATATCTCGCTTTAATCAGGTAACAATTCTACACCACCCTGTCAGTGGCACGAGTTTGTCATACACTTTTATGAATTTTCGCTGATGGCAGCAGAGCTACGAGGCACAGCGTTGGCCATCAAAGCAACGCATACGAGAAATGTGTGTTGTACACATGTAAACATGGCCCATATTCACATATTAATATACTACCAGAAATATGCGTTATCGAAAGATCAAGCCAATGCGGATGTTGACGTATCATTTGGGACAACATGCTCCCAACGGCAACCATCGTTGGCGAATGAAGGCATTGGGAATGTTGCCACAGCTATTCAAGGAAAGTCATCTGCTTGTTAATGTAAGACCTGTTTGAGGACAAGTCGGTGGACGTCAAACGGATACATACTTCCACAAACAAAGCAAGGAAGCATTCGAGAAAAATGTAGGCGGAAGATGAAACGTTCGGCGCAAAACCGACGTTTCTGTTTCCTTGTCGAGTGCTTGCTTCATTGTGTGCGCCAATATGTATCCGCTTGTCCGGTAAAGCCACAATTTTTAAAAAGAGCACACTGAATAAATTAAAAAAAGTCGCACACATCATAGTCCGATATATAGTCCTGAATTTAGGACGATGAATCGCCGTTTCACCCAAGGCGTACGTGTATCATTGTGCTATTTTCAGTTACTTGAGCACAACTGGACCACCTGATTTTAAAAACACAGAAGATCTTGCACGCTTCCTATTTCATTTACATTTCTTCCCCGACCTAAGCCAGGGGTAGGCTTCGCAAATAACTTCGCAAATGAACACTTTCGCCACCACGCGATGATTTTTCAAGTGAAAGATGGCAGTACTTATACATGAACAAAATATAATAAATCCGCAGGCGTTCAGTTCAATCAGCTCGCGCAAGACATGGTAATTTCCAAAAATCATTAGGCTAGCCTTCGTCTCTCATTGAACACAGAATAGGCCTCGTATGATGACAGCGATGATGGCTCATATCCTAGTACTTGGGTCTTAGCAATAAATTTAAGACCTGGAGATACTACGTCATTTTTTTCCTGATATTGAACTCACGATAGCGTAATTATCGTCAGTGCGAAAGAATTCACCAATCTCATCAGATTATACGGTATAACTACGTTGTCACTGACTCACAGGGTCTAACCTGAGCGCCAAAATGTATTTTGGAAGAGCGCAATTTTCTTCAAACAGTTTTAAAAGCGTTAAGAAACAAATATACGTTACTTACTCAAAGGAGAATGAGATGCCGAATTCCGTATTGCCTCTTTTAGCGGCCATCCGCTGGAAGAGTAGCCAGGTGCGGTAATTGTCTGTGGCGAGAATTCGGCCATGGTGTGCGACCACGTTTGTGTAGAAGAGGTAGTCGCAGAGGTCGGACGGGTACATGTCTGCAGATGTGGTTGTCTCGCTTACTGTGCAGATGATTGCCTTCACTGCGTGTAAGGAATAGAAAACACAGAGTGAGTATATCAGAAATAACTGCCAGGTAATGTACTTACACCGACCGACGCTCTGTTGCATTACAACTGAATTGACGAACAAGCAAACGCACGCGCATATTGGACGCAACACTAAGTAGTCAATTTACGACGACATGCCATAAATAGACGCGTTAACAAAAAAGAAAAAAAAGAAGCTTTGGGACAGAATGTCATAAGCACAAGAAAGCTCTTCATGGAATAAGTAACGTACGCCAGGGCCTTCGCAAAGTATCGCAAATCCTACGGCCAAAGAGCAAACACTAACTTGTGTGTGTAGAAGGTATGAGGCTGAGAGCGCTGAGGGCTGACCGTGGCCGCATATCAAGTTCGCAGCATTCATTAGCAAAGCACCGGCACTTCAACTGTTTCTCTCTTTCTCTCTATTAAGCCGCCTACTTGTGGGCGCTCTCGGAGTCGTGCCCTTGAAGTGGTGTGCACCGAAATGGGCACAGAAGTACATGAGTGTATGGGCCAACACCATTCAGGGGTCATAACATCAATAATGTGCATTACCCGCCGTGGCGGTCTGGTGGTTATGGTGTTCGACTGTTGCCCGGCTAGTCACGGGATCGAATCCCGGCCGGGGCGGCCGGAATGCAATGTAGGCGGGCATGGTTCAGGCCCGTGTGCTTACATTTAGGCGCACGTTAAAGAACCCCAGGTGGTCAGAATTTACGAAACCCTTATCTACAGCGTCTCTCATAATCGTATCGTGGTCTTGAGATGTTAAACGCTAACAATTATTAACAATTATTATAGTGACGTTAATTGGCAGCCGCTTTTGAGGTGAAACCGTTTCCACCAGTTACGTGGGACACGTACCCGTATAAGATGGCTCCTGGTATACAGGTATGCGCAGCAGATGATTCACAGTAGACATAAACCGAAGAACAGCGAGCATAAAACACAAATTCTAACACGAGAGCGTTAAGGAGCCTTTGTCACAGAAAATGCGGCGCCGCCGTTGACTGCGTTCTCCATGAGTGAAAAGTCTGGATGGAAGCAAATAGAAATCACAGCCGGAGCCTGAATAGAACCCAGACATTCTGCATGGCAGCAAAATATTGAAAATCAGAGTAGCGCCACTGCTTTGATCATCTTGAGGAAGAAGACCCTTCACGAACACCACGTGGGTGCAACACCAATTGTGCTTACATTGTTGACTATCTGCTTTTCAAAGCAGGAGAAATGCGCTTCGGGACGGAGTAAGATCTCAACGTCAGCAGCAGTAAGCAGGGCCATTGCTGAAGACTAGCGGAAGTTGAAGGTGATACCCTAAATAATACCGAGAAAACGCAATTTTCCCGCAATTTCCAAGAAATTATTCACCGACTAGGCTGATAAAACATATACATTGTCAAAGTACTTTTCGTGTTTTAGAGACTTTCACTGTAAACGCGAACTAGCCGAATTGGGCGTTTTAAGTGCTTAATACTACCTTCATTTGGGACCGTACTCCCTTAGGGAGTATTAAGATCGGCGTAATAAAGTTCTGCGTCCTCAATTTTACTTCCTTGAGAAATTATGGCGATAAAAGGTGGAAGAAAGGAGGCAAATTCACGATATGACGCCATTTTGTCAAATGGAGTTCAAGAACAGAAAACTCACATTTCGCTTTCTCTGGCATGTTTTCCCTTTATTTTATCCGAAGCTTTCAATAGTGCCTCCAGGGCTGGCGGGCATGTATGCAACTGCGCGGGCGAAAGAAGTGTTTCTCAAAGTGCTTAATCAATTCATGAACGTGCTAATCAATGATTTCTTCGTCTCATCGACTCATGCACATTGTTGTACGGAATGCACATTACCGTTGGGCTCGGGTTCACGAAGCACTTCGACCCCAGAATAACTTCGCTTATGTTTTACCATCAAATCCAAAATTAAACTTAAAGGAACAGCCTGCAAACCCTCGATGTGGCCGATCGGCACCGCATGCACACTCAGTGTACCCTTTTGGATAACGAATTGGGCAGACGCGGCGTGCCTCAATGCAGGGTGTAATATCCCGTGCTGAGAAAACCCGGCGTAAAAAACAAAGAAAAAAAAACGCGACGATCGCGACTGCGCGACCCTCCGCAAGGGGCCGCTCCGAAAGGCCCGAAGCGAGAAAAAATGCCCTTCGACCTTCGAACGGCGGCGGCCCAGCCGTCAGCAACTGCGACTACACGCATGCGCGCGCGGAGGAACAAAAAAAAAGGCAAAAAAAAGAACGAAACGCGAGAAGAGAGTCGTTTGTAAGTTCCGAAATGGCAGCGGAGACCACCCGACTACCCCAGCGGCGTGCGTGAGTGATAGCGAAGCGAAGCCGTCGTGGGATAACCTTGGCCTTGAACGCCGCTCATATTACTCTATGCGCCGCTTCTGAACTGCCCAGCTGTGTTGTTTCGTGTGTGTGCGCATTTAGTGCCTGTAGCCTTACTGTGTTCTCGTGACTGGACTCGAAATGCGTGGTTTGACGACAGTGCTACATGCCGCACTGTGAGTGTGGTGGTGTGGCACTGGCCCGGTGACTCAACCAAGCAGCTTATGGGCGCTCCGCGTTCGCGGCACAATCAGGATCACAAATGATACGTAATACTTATGTTTCCTCGTTTGCGCGTCCTATAGTCGCTCGGGCAGCACTAGGTGCCATTCTGCACATTGCGTCGCGTGAAAAGTGCAATGAAAAGCGAAAAAAAGTGATTAAGCTCACATAACAACGATGTGTGATGCGTGTTTTGAAACTCCTGTGTATATCGCACAAGCTTCAAGCGGCCAGCCAATTCAAGCGAGTGCGCCTTACAAAAGAATGTTTGTACGACATAATATCCTAGCTTGCGATAAAGTATGAACAACAACAACAAAAAGAGGCCTCTGTTATCACGCTGTCATGTGGTGAAATGTGCTTCAAGGCCAAGTTTGTTTTCTATTCTCTTCCCACGCACAGAATACGAGCAAGTGAGAAGCCTTTCAGACAACAAATTTTCATTGTGCACTCTGCCCGCCTCCTAGACAAAAAAGTTAAACAAATTGCATATCCAAGTACATTAACGTCATTAGCTTGTATTCATTTAGCTAGAACGAATAAATCATGTTAGAGAGACATAATGATCGCCATATGAGTTGACAGACAAGTGTTTAGTGACAGTGTGTTTTGTGAAGCACATGCATTTTGTGGAATTGTCACTTTATTAGTCACATATCAGCATTGGAATTTGGCCACGGTTACATGGGGATATTTATAGTATTTAGGAGATGTGTCGCTTGTGCAAGGCTAATTTAATCGCATTGATATAAGTCAGTTAAATCTGTTGAACCTTGTTGGAATCACCCTGTTCCTTAACTCTCGTTATTTTGTTTTAGCTGCCATAGTGTTTATGATCAGTACACAGTATTCTGACTGTTGACACAAATTCTGACAATATAAAAGGAATGGTATTGTGTCCAGGTCTTCTTTTGTCCTCATTACAAGTGCACTGTTTACTTTTGCCATGAATCAATACCAAGTCGCCCAATCGTCAGTCCTAAAGAGAGCAGCTGTTGTTGATCAAGAAGCTAGTGTTGCACATGTTTAATTACACAGTGATAATAATTGTTGTTTAACGTCCCAAAACCACCATATGATTATGAGGGACGTCATAGTGGAGGGCTTCAGAAATTTCGCAATCCTGGGTTCTTTAATGTGCATATAATAAGTACACGGGCCTCAAGCATTGACACCTCCACACCTCTATTGAAATGCGTTTAATTTCAAAGTTAATCTTACTGACATTTGCACCCCTTTACACTACAATGCTAACTTCACTGACCGTGAAAACTGCCCGAATGGTGGTACACAGAACCAAGTACACTTCTGGTGTTGTTTCGCATTTCTTTACTGTCGTGTATTTTTCGCCCTCTGTAGTTTCAGTGAAAAGTTTACAAGGTACTACTTAGCAGCATCTCAATTTTACATTTGTTTCGTGGTTTGGTAAAAGTTTCCATTGTATGGTCAAGTGTGAGTCTTTCCCAAAACATTCACTTTTCTGGATAAGGAAAAGCTTGGTGCACTTCTTTTGTATTATTTTCAGGAAGAAATTTCTGGCAAAGCAGCAAGAGCTGTTAGCCCACTTGTTTGTGTACAAGACAGTGTATTGTGGGAACACACCCCTGTGCCTCACTGCCCACTGACTCGAACATTTCGTATATATTACAGCATTTGGGCAAATAGTCGCACTGACGGAGAGTGTTATGCATGGTACCGCATGGAACCTTGCCAATAGCGTGCTCATTTGAAAATTTCGCAATGTTTAAAACGATGCTGTGTGGAACCGGCTTTACTCCGCAAGCTAAATCCTAAAATGGACAGTTGGGCGAGTTGATGTGTATTCAGAGTTAAAGAAAGTGCAGAAAAAAAAGCTCACAAGAGAGAAATGAGAATGAAAGGCACTGGACATTGCGCTACTAGCAACTGAAGTGTAATGCAAGCCACAGAAAGATATACACACATAGCATGAAAAAATTACAAGATTAAAGAATCACGTAGCCGCAGAGTGAGTATGAATGTGACTAAAAAAGTCATACATATGGCAAACTGCAGTTGGTAGCACTATGTCGTCTTGTTCCCTTCATTTATATTTCTATGTGTGTTGTAATTTCGTTTTCAAACTTTTTTCTAAATTATGAACTCAAGTCCTGACTGCTTTACGGGCTCTATACATTTGTGGTGAAATTCTATTCAACCTCATGGCATATCAAGCAATAGGATCCAATATGCCAAGCCACCAGCCACTATATATAGGAAATTTTTTTAAATTTAGGCATGTGATTGCCTAATTTCAAGTTGACTTAACAGCCATCGTACAGGGATTAATTTTCAATAGGGGTAATTATGCGGAAGCCATGAAGTGACGAATTAAAGATTAATAACTTTTTACATTGCAGATGACACTGGCTGGCATGGAAATATTGTAAACATTGCTGTGCTAATTACGTATAACAGAAGTATTGGTGCATTGCAGTTGTGTGATAATGCCGACAAGTTCCCAAGCATAATTCCAGAACATTACCTTAGTTTAATAAAGGGAAATAGACAACCACCCGTTTGTAGCACGAAGCCACAAGGAAATCCGTACGGATTTCTCAGAAAGAAAAGCTTCTTAGTTGCCGAAAAATTCGTCCTGGTCCGGGGTTCGAACCCGGGACCAACGCCTATCCGGGGCGGTCGCTCTACCAATTGAGCTAACCAGGAAGCTAGCAATTGGCAGTGCGAGGGCGAGTCCATCGACAACTCGAAGCACATGAACAGAAGTAATGCAAATGAGTTCTGCGGAATTCCGCAAGGTGGCGGAAGGGTTAATAAAGGGAAATAGACCACCACCCGTTTGTAGCCGTTTGGCTTCGTGCTACAAACGGGTGGTTGTCTATTTCCCTTTATTAACCCTTCCGCCACCTTGCGGGATTCCGCAGAACTCATTTGCATTACCTTAGTTTGCACATATCTGTGGGTAAATATGTGCAGCCATATATGAACGCAGTATTGTAGTTTTGTTGGCATGGCTGAACGCTTTTACAAATTATGGTAAGTGGATCTACAGTAAACACCACAGGTCTGTTTTGGACTTTTCTGCAGAAAACTGAACTGTATGATCATGTGCGACAGGTTTTGATGCCATAGGATAAACTAATCCAATTAAAAAACTACAACATGCCTACCTGTATGGTTGTATATTTCTTAAAGTAATGTTAGCCTTATTGTACTAATTTAGGTAACTTCATGGGTAGGCTGACACCAAGTTCGTTGTAAATACCCATTTCTTTGGATTGTGCTTACATGCTGGTGCTGTGCAGTGCACATGTAAGTGTGCATTATGAGATTTTCCACACTGCTTTCATGTTGCTTTACTGCTGTGAATTATATTTAGTGCTTGAGCTGTACTGCATATGTTCCTATTTTTCAGTATTGGGTGTAGTTTCTGAGCATGAAGATGGAAATATACATATGCTTACACTGACTTGAGAACTGCTGTTGTTTTGTTTCCAATAAAATTATTGTGAACACTGTTTGTTTTATCATTTGACCTGTGAACATGCAATACAAATTGCTGGAACGCTGCTGGCTAAATGTAATGGCTTGTGTAAACAAGTAGAACAGATGATTTACTCTTCAGAATTATTGTGGAAGATAAATAGGTGACAAGCAGGTGAGCAGAAAGTGATCACTGTGTTCTTACGTAGATTGGATGATCCTTCTTCAATCGTAACATAGTTGAAGCTGCGTGTTGCGTAAATAAAGTTTAACATAATGTCCAGGTGGACGACGCACTGCTAACATGACTAAGTTTTTCCAGTTTTGTGCCTATTTGCTTCAGTCCTCATGTTTCTGTGTTATGTCTCTGAATATCTTAATGGCGAACAAGCCAACCTGTGTACTTCTGTACATGCAGTTGACTAGCAATTCAAAAGTACCATTATTTTCTGAAGAACAGCTGTTTCGTTGAAAGAGACGGTAACACGACATTTTTTTTAAATTCATGCTTTATCATCTGCGCAAGAGGAGTGCCAAGTACACATGGTCGTGCACAAGGGAGAAGTGCATGTGCATTAACTTTTTTTGTTTAGCGGAAGACATGTCACTACTCAATTTGTGGCGGTTGTGCCTGACATTGGGGCACGCCTTAGGCATTCGCTTTAACGCATTTGCGTGATGTTTAACAATAAAGGTTACGTAGTAAGATTGTAGGTAGTCTCCGATTGGGAAAACAACTAGATACTGAATTTGAGTTGGAGAACCACTGTGTGCCGCGCTAAAGTGCGAGTTGCGAATAAGTGCGAATTGCAGATACAGATTATCGTTCAGCTGCTCAGAAGGTGCGGCTGCCACTCCGTTTGGCTCGTGACAGTAAGCTCGCAATAAATGCACTTAATATAGGTGCGTTACAATGTCCTCCTAACTATCTGCATAGGTGTGCACATGGGTGGGGGGGGGGGGTGAGTGGCGGCCGACTTCCTTCGCCCTCCTAGTCACCTAGGGGGGGGGGGGGGCGAAGTCTGTCCCGTACATTCACTTAAAGGGCGGGCGCTGCGACGAGCCTTCGCCCCCCCCCCCCCCCTTCCCCCTGAAAAAAAGTCACAGTTTCGCCGCAAGCGCGAAGCAATGAATGCGATAGCAACAAATTGGCATTTCAAGTGAAGAACGGCAAGCAGATCGAAACTTCGAGCGCACTGCTCAAGCGCGAAGGACGCACGAAACATACGAACAGGTATACACAGGATGAGCGCGAGCTAACAAGTGTCACAGTTGTTACTTCCCTGTGTTGGAACAGCTCGCTTCTTTCGGAAACGGCGCATCTGCAGCGAGCGAAGTGACCTTCGTGCGCTCTGTAACCTAAACGCAGCCTTCCCGGCGCGCGCGCGCACGCATCCGGGCAAAAGCGACTACGCCCTACAGGCCAAAGTACAAGTCGAGGTGTTGGGGAGACATAGCGTCGCAACGAGTGGGGCGCCGAGTGCCCACTTTGCGCCATCTCGCTGGTTTGCTGGTAAGGCAGAGAACACGCTGATGTTGCCCCCGAGATCTGCGCACCGCCAGCGGCGAATGGTGTATATAAATAGCTCGCCGTTAGCATGCTGCAGCATGTGCGCTCCTATGGAGTAGCGGTTAGCGTCGCGCGCTGCGGAGCGAGAGGTCGCCCGTTCGATTCCGCGCGTCGGAAAACATTTTTCTGAATTATTTTTCTTCGTGGCTTTTATATATATATATATATATATATATATATATATATATATATATATATATATATATACGGAGCATCACGGCGACGGCGACGCCGACGGCGAAAAGCAGCCAAAAGTGTCCATATAATTGCTATCGCAATAATAACCCTGCGCACGCTTATGGGCATCTGCGTGCGTAACTTTTCTATGTTATGAGAGCGGCAGCGGTGAGCGCGCCGGTGGTAGACGAGAACGATCGGGACACAGGCACGCTCGCGGCCCGCGCTTAGCGGCCGCTGAGAGTCAGTCACGGCGGAGTCTTGAAATGATAAAGATGTGTTGCTCAGTATCTCGTCCTCGTCTCTGAAGGGTCCTGTGCGGCGGCAGGCCCAGACACCTACAATGGAAACAGGTGGTCTTCGAACAGCTCGGAACACGCCGCTGCCACGGCACGCGTGCAGCTCGCGGCAAAAATGACGACAGTTGGTCCACAGCATACGCCCGTGGAATGCAAATACGTTCGGCCATCTGGAGATAACTTTGTCACGCTGGTATCCACGATTTTGGGGTGAACGATGCATTGTAGTCAAGTGGAGAAGCACTCAAGAGGGCCCACGTTTACCATTTTGCAATCGGCACGACACGACGAACCCAATAATTCGGAGCCGAAGGTGCTTACTTTCGTCTGTATGACGGTCCGCATTTATGTGCTGGCCTTAAGCAAGGGCAAATACATGCCGATGCTACGAGAACACAAATTTGAAGTGCCTTCGACAGGTTACCAGCCGCTTTGTACATATATAACCCCGTGAAATAACATACAAGCAAGTGCTGGTGTTGTAGTGTAATGGTTATGGTGTTTGCTTTCGGTGCGTGTGGTCGCGAGTTCGATTCCTGTGTTGTGCGTATTTCTAGGCAAATGTGATGTTTGTGCGTATACTTCTTGTTGTCGATTGTCTAATATGTCCCAGTGATAAATAGCAGCAAGAAATGTCTGTGAAATGCTAGCATAGTGCCACAAATATTTTTTTTGCAAGCCATCTAGATATAAAAGCACTAAATATAGTGTGGAAATCTCAAGTGCGGAATTAAATCGAGCTACTGCGGAAAGTCACCGCTGCTGCGTCTCCGTGCCGCGTTTGGTTCAATGTTGCGTCTGACGGGCCGAAGCACATCGCTTTCTTTCGACATATGGTGCAATCGAGTATTCTTCAAGACCCCTAATACCTATCTTCGCTTCATTTCTGGAAGTATTTACCTTATCTTTGGAACAGCGGAATGAGTACAGCGTCGCCATCTCTGCGCTGCTACAGAAAACACGAGCGAACATTGTAAACAAACCTTCTTAAGCGTTCTGCACCACAAATCGACTGTGTATATAAAAAACGGAGCTGTTTCATCGGCAGTATACAGCTAGCGAAGCCTCATTACTCAAATCTAAATCAAATACGAGCATTAATTGGGAATGAATGGGTTTAATAATGCAGGCCGACGGCTTGAAAGATTCGAAGTGGACGGCTCTCGCTTGAACAGGCACAGCCATCTTGCCTGCACCCTAAGACCTCCATTTGAAGGGGGGTTTGCGTAGTACCTTTAGGGTGCAAGTTAAGAGCCGAGCCCAAAACTCCCTAAAAGGCTCGAACCCGTTTGCTGTGTTGGCTGAAGGAAAGTTCTTGGATATTCACGCGTTAGGTAATTGGCCGCCTTAACGGCAGTGTACTTCATTTTTCCCGATTATGAACTCTGTGCGCCCTAGTCGACGGCGGCGAAATTCATGTCGTCACGGCGACTCGGTGCAAGAGTTGGAACGTCATGTCACCACCTGCATTTTATTATTAAGCGTTTTCGAGCTTCGCACGCGTCATCAAGCGACCATCGCTGTTATTTTGGTATTATGCATGGCTTTTTACTGATATTGTAAGCATTATTTGTTGCCTTAGTACGGCTTTAACTTGGAAATACGATTGGATCTGAAGGAAGACTCGTAAACTATCACGCTAATACAGGGTGCCCCAGCTTTCTTTAAAAGAGCCCGGGTTGCAAAATATGCCGACACATTCTCTGACGATGCGACCAAATGCATGTTGCTTACTATCGTCTGGAGTAAGTCAGATTATTTTTTGTATTCCTCTTAATTGACTAATTAGGCATGATTAACTAACTGTTCA
Organism: Rhipicephalus appendiculatus; assembly: GCA_030522465.1. Classification (NCBI taxonomy): domain Eukaryota; kingdom Metazoa; phylum Arthropoda; class Arachnida; order Ixodida; family Ixodidae; genus Rhipicephalus; species Rhipicephalus appendiculatus. The sequence continues at coordinate 55,974 of JALIZH010011000.1, forward strand.
AACCAAAAATTATATGGGGGCAAATTTTAGATCGGTTCGCAGAACGTGTCATTAGGTAGTTTCTAACTTTATTTCTGTTAATTATTAGTGTTTATCTGCTTATTGCATAGATTCCCGCGAAATACAAAAATATCACGACGTCACATGCCCGCATGCGCGCCGTATTGCAACGCTCCCCAACGTTCCGTGCAAAAAAAGACCACAGTATATGGCCGGGTGTGTTTCCTCGGCAGGGCGGCGACTATTGTGGTAGCTGTGCGGTAGCGCACGTTGTGCTAGCTGCAACACAAGCGATAACTGCTGCGTCTGGTTATCGCTGTCATGAACCGTTGCAAGGGAAGCACATCGTTTGAATGCGGAACGTTTCGGAGCACTGCAATTATGGCGCGCCTAGGCTCGCAGCGGGCATGTCACGTGGATTTTTTTTTATTTCTTGGGCATCCGCAATAAGCAATGATAAACGCCAATAATTAACAGGTATGATGTTAGAAACTCTCTAATAGGACGTTTTGCGAGCCGATGTACCATTTGTCGCTATACATTTTTTGCCTCGCTTCGTTGCTTGAAAAGTTAGTTAATTAATCCCGACTAATTACGCAGTTAAGCGGAAAACAGGAAATATTGTGACTTACTTGAGGTGATAGCAGGCACCATGCATTTCGTCACATTGTGATACAGTGCATCTGCATGTTTTTGACAATGGCTAAACATAGCTGGGGCACCTTTAATCATATGATGAAATATGGACCAGAAGAGGGAGCGTACAGGAGATTTTTTAAAACCCACTGACTAAAGGGCTACCTTTATTACTCGTACACTCGTATCAGCTAATCTTGCCTAGTTTGCCTAATCTTAGATATCCGCCCTTTTAGCGGTGTGATAAGATGTTACATCAACGACATTACCACTCAAATTCCGTCCACAAATTTTTCGGCCACTGCGTACACCTTTGTGTAGAACAAGCAGTCGCCATTATTTTTCTATTGAGCAATTCGGTGCCAGGGGGGATTAATAAACGTGCGCTCACCTTGCCCTGGGTCTATCGTTATCCCAGTGGTTTTCACCGTGGTTGTTGTCGAGGTCGTCTTCACTGTGGTTGCTGTACTCGTCATCGGCGTGGTTGTTGTTGTACTCATCATCGCCGTGGTTGTTGTTGTACTGGTCATCGCCGTGGTTGTGGCTGTACTCGTCATCATCGTGAGTGATGTCGTAGTCACCTTCGCGGTGGTTGGTGTCGTTGTCGTCGTCGCCGTGGTTTGTTGTCGTAGCCCTTGTCGCTCCTGTAGTAAACGTCGTCAGAGGGCTTGTAGTAGGAGACGGGCGTGCTGCGAGAAAATAAAGAAAGAAAAACGTACATAATTTGGCGAATGACAACGCTTGAGCCTAGAGTCATAACAGCAAGTATTGAGCTTGAATTGACCAGTATACCTTACGCTTCCCTATACATCAGGGAATCATGAGCAGCTTCAAGGTCAAAAATAATTTATGTTTCAGTTTTTAGTAACTTCTGCATGAACTAGAGATATATATAAACACAATCGCAAGCCGATATTTCGTGGTCTACGCGTTGTCATCGAGAAAAGGATTTCCAACATCTCTTCCGTAATCTTAGGACATTTAGCGTAACTGTACCGTTTTTTCTGTGCCAAATAATTCGTACCATAAAGAGAAAACTGAGGACACAGTGGCATATTGTTTCCGTTCTGCTTGCAGTATGCGGAGGCAAGTGACACTCACTGAACTCACATGGTAACAAAACGGGTGAGACAGTAGTGGCCTCGTATTTCTTGGCGTAACTCACGAATTACAATAATGGCTGCCCTTGGTGAAAAAAAAAATAATGAAATCAGGAGCCCTTCCCTAATCGAGCAGGAGGAGGATACAACTTTATTTTAAAAAATTTCAGGGGTTTGGAGCTGACCGCTTGTCTGCGGCGACATCTTCTGCCCATGCAACGACGGCTTTTTGCAGTTCTTCGTCGGGGGGACCGTATTAATGTCTCCCATGTCGCTTCTGAGGGAGCTGGCAGAAGCTCTCTGGGTGGGGGAAGGCCCTCGCATTCCCAGAGGATGTGACGTTGGTTGGCTATGACATTTTTAGCACAATTTTTGCATATTGAATCAACCGCTCCCTTTGTGAAAAGTGGTAAGCGGTGAGGAGTGGTTAGGGTGTTAGTTTGAATTCGGCGGACGACAGTGGCCTGCGCTCTTGTAAGGTTGCTGTGAGGTATGGGGTACAATCACCTGTCAGTTCTGTACATGGCCGTAAGGTCGCTGTAGGAGGTCACTGCCTCTTTTGTCGGTGTGGCTGGTTCCAAGGAAAGCACGACACGGTTTGCTAACCCTCGGGCCACTTTATGTGCCCCCCTCGTTACCGGGGTTTCCCGAGTGAGCGGGTAAACCAAACCAGATTGATTTTGGTTCGGTCGTTTTGATTGAAATTTCTCAGGACCTTGACTGTATTTTGTCCCACACTTCCCCTCATAAAACTGAGAATAGCGCTTTTAGAGTCGCTAAGGACAGTGTGGGTACTAGGATTCATGATGGCCAGTGCTATGACCATTTCTTCGGCCTCCTTAATTGATGATGCTCTGGTTGAGGCGACATTTATGATTCTGAATGCTCCGTCCACGGCACTCAGCGTCTATGTATTGTGTCCCTGGTTGGCGTCTGTGTTTGATAATCCCATCCTTTCATTACGATCACGTTAGTTTTTATTAATACATGTTCGTTTTTGTGCTACATATCGCCTATTGTTCATCAGAGCACACAGACGTGAACATTGAATTTCTTTAGCCGTAGGGCTCAGGACAGTATCTGTTATGTTATCATTTTCACCTGCCTTGTTGTAAAATCTTCAAATATGGTAGCCGTTTGCTCTTAATTGATTTGAGCCCTTTTTATGGGATTGGAGACCATGAACACTCGTCACTGCGTTCTGCGGTGGAGGGTTGTCTCATAATAGGTGCTATAGTCATTGCACATCGCTGTATACAAGACGACACAGTAACTCTGTACTCTATATGCCCCTGTATGTCCCTTTACTCTATGTAACTTTACTCTGTATGTCTCTGTACTGCATGTATTTGTACTCTATATGTCCCTGACGAATGGTTTGAAGGGGGCACTTACCTGGGGGTGCTGCAGTGGACATTGGCTGCACCGTGACCCTTGGACTTCCTCCCATGTGCCGCTTCGTTGAGAGAGTTCCTTCGACTTTTGTGTCAGCAGGTGCACTTGCGGCTGGCTTCATCTCACGGGCATCATCAGGGGCGACGTCATCCGCACCATCCCCAACTGCACCAAAACAGGCAGTAATCGGTTGTCTGCCGCACGACTTGCGCATTCTAAATTTCATCAATGATAGCGGGCAATAGCCTAGAACACCTTAGCAACTAGCTAATAAAATGGACGAATCAACAGCTTGCCTCCATTGACGCACAAAGTCGCAAACTTCGATTGACTTGGGTAACTGTTCGGGCTTGTGGGCTTGGCATGATACAGGGTGACAGCGCATAAGACGAAGAAAAAGATGAGGCTTCACGCACACGAGCGCTGCCTTACAACAGTATTTTATTTCGAATCAAGCAACCTCACATACGCCTAAAAACCCGAGGCAGATCACGTGTGGGCTATCTGCACAACATTCCCATCATGAGGGGGAAAATATAGCTCTTTCCTAGAAGGAGCATTTCACGGTTTTGAAACGCATGCGTCAACGAATCGATCAATTAGCTCCCCCCTCGATGGTCTCTTGGGTTAACTGATGTCTACTTCGGCTCACCACTAAACACTCAGTGTAAAGTGCTGGACACATGGTGCGAATTCAGATGCGATTTGCCGTACGGCTGTTCGTGCCAAGAGCCGCATCCAACAGACGTCCAAAGGCTCCAACAGCATGCGGAGACGATTCGCTTGCCGCGCGATCATTCAACTTCCTTAATGCTGCCGCGCGGCTACCGCACCAGTCTGGCGGCCGCAGCCAATGGCAGCGCGGCAGACATCACCCCACTGGTGGCGCCCGCAACCGTTCGCTTGTTCGCCGCTCCGATGGCCTCCCCGTTACAGTGCTAGGCATGGCTAGGAGGCACTGTACCTCCGTGGATCGCCCTGGTATTTGTGGATGTCGCCGTTGAAGGTGGCATGAAAGACATTGGATAAAATCTTTCTGACGTGAAGTAAGTCATGATTGAATAAAGTCATGCTTGCAGTGTGCCATTTCAGGAAGGCGACGTCCGTTTCCGAACCAGCAACGAGATATTGAGCCGTGATGGAAGGCCGTTTCAAAGGTAAACATTGGCACCTGCCGTCTCGGCGAACCGGCTCGCTTCGTTCACACCATTGCTCTTCACATCGAGGCCGTCGATAACACCAATTGCGCTTGTAAAGCCGTCATATAAGAGTACACGTTTTTATCGTGTTGGCAGAAATAAGCGCTCGACAATGAGTGCGCGTTGGAGCGCGAGCGGCTCTACCGAGAGCGTCGGCCTAGCTAGGCCTACGCTCGTAGTCGTGAGTGAATGTTCGGCCTAGTTGGCCTACGCTTGTAGTCGTGCGTGAATGTGGGCTGTTGCCATCGTTGTAGCTCGCGAAGGCGTAGCTTTATTGTTAATGTTCTTAGAGAACGAAGCATGGCTGTGTGAAGTTGTTTGTTTTGTACTTAATGAAGAGGATACGATGTTTTCCGAGCGTTCAAGATGAGGTGCCCTATGTGGACGAAGCCTGCGCACTTATTGCTCGTTCGCTCCATGTGTCGAGAATCGTCGTACGCCGCGTGCGGCGTCGCACGTCGGATCGGATGCTGAATCGGACCATGTGTCAAGCGCTTAAACCGGATCACACGGGGTGACAACAGTGCACAATCTACAGTGTGCATCTAAAAAAAAAGAACTGCTCTCATCTAGCACACTTTGTAACGATGCTCCCGCAGTTTATCATTCAGAGATCATCCACTTTGGCCAACATAGGTGCTACCACAAGTCGGAGGCAAATTATAAGCTTTACCTCTCGCACAGTCAAAGAAAGTCGTTTTACGCTTCTTACTGCACTCGCTATTCTTGGGGGCACACGTACTAGTCAAACTGCACAACGATCGCAGTCTATCTAGCGCAGAAAAAAACTTCTTTAACACTTTCGACAACTTTAAACATATATGTACAAAATAATTGCTATTGAATTATTCGTTGGCGGCGAAATGTAAGTCAGCGCTCGCGTGTCTCAAACCTCATCTCTGTGTTCGTCTGATGCGCTGTCAGCCTGCATCTTCAATTCACGCATTTGGTTCTCCGCAAGTTTATTTACACACAATCAGTTTGTTTGTTTTAACTGATGAGAGCTTTCCTAAACGACAGGAAAAACCACAACTGATCTTCACTTGGCTTTACTTCGCTTCATTACCTGTTTTCTTCATTAAGTTGTGCTGCTCAAGGAAACGCGCTTCTTAATCAATTCACCTCATTTCGCCGTTTCACAGCGAGGGTACCTCTGGCCCACTAAATGCCCTTAGGCAGCATGAAAGTGATTATTTGTGAGCCGCTTGTTTTTAAACAACTCCCGCGCTGCGTGATAGCAACTGACAAAAAAAAATTTTAGCAGTTGTGTCTCCCAATACACCGGATTAGAGAAACTCCTTAGAAATGGGTCACAAACGACTATGCGCCTGATCTCGCTGCTGGCTTTCATAAATGCGGTAGGGTTGGGAGCAGGTGGGAGAGCGTCTGCTGCGCTCGGTGGCGGGAACGACTGAGCGAGTGAGTGTGTGGCGCACGCAGCGCAGGCAGAGGGAGACAGGTGGGATAGAGTTGCGAGCGATGATGCGGCGGGGAGCTCTCGACGGCGGCGACAGAACGCCTGCGCGCGGTGTTTCATTGTCTATTTGCGCCTGTGCCACATCTATGTTGCAGGGAGCCTCAACGGCGACCGCGGCGACGGCGGGGTGCGGGCCTATGGAGCTTCGCTCCTAAAAAAGAGACAGGAGACTCCGCATTGGCCACCTTCGGTGCGAGTGGCGCTGGTTACCATTGGATGCACGCGAAGAATTACCATTCAGTGTGTTTGTGGTGGAGAGCTACTGCAGCCGTGACAAATTTAGTAGAGGATCGGGGACGTAATTTGATTTCAAGGTTGCGCGCTGAATCCAAACCGGCGGCAAGTTGATTTCGTCCAATTTGACGACTTTATATATGTCGTCACATTTACTTAACTGCAGTTGAGGAGAGAAAGATGGTATCTGCTTGCTTGCCTTGGGCGATTTCTAATGGTTATGTTCGATCAATATTTTAATCATTCAAAGGCCCGGATGATGAATATATCCTTACAGCTATCACAAATTACTCTAGCAATCTTCACTTTCTGTACTTCGTTGTCCTCCGTATGCATTTTGTTTAAAGGGTTCAACAGAATGCGTGGGTGGGCTAGTAGGTTTGAATCCATACTCCTATTTAGCGAGAGATGACACCAGAAGACCGAAGACAGAACGACACTTTTCCTGTCTTGTGGTGTTGTTCCGCGCTAAAAACACCGTTTTAAAAAGGCCCTGTAACACTTTTTCAAGAAATGATCGAGTGGCTTCAATAAAGGGTTTTTTTTTCTTTGTGCCTCACAAATCGACCGCCGGAAACCTTTCTAGAACACGTAAAGTACGAGCGGAGGTGCAGGGATTCGTTGAACGCTTGGAGTAATTTTGCTCTGCTTTCATACAAGCGAGCGCGCTCAAAGGCTGCGCGGAGAGGCGGATCTCAAGTGGGCAAGAATATGCGTCCCTTTGTCACCGCGCGTCATGACCTTGAGCACTTGTTTGTTTTTTTATGAGTGCGTGGGTTACCTTCAGTGTGATCGCGAGCGCGCGCTGAGGCATGTGGCGGCATCCCTCGGCGGTCACAGTGACTATGCAGCTCACGCTTTTCAAATCAGCCAATCACCGTAGACTATAGGTTTATGGCGTGGTCATTTGGGTCTGTAGCATCATTTGTTGAGAAAAGAGGCAACGATTTTTATCTGACTTTCCAGGCCGCGCGCTGCGCTATAATTTCTTGCTCTGCGTGTTGTCAGGAGCATCGTCTACCGAACAGCCGTGTTTTCTGGCCATGCTGAAAAGGTAGTGCAGGGCCCCTTTTAGTACAGTGAAAAAGACGTGCTCACCAAGATCGCTGGAGTTAACGATTAGGACAACCACGGCGCTTATCATGGCCACCAGGCAAACGCACGTGATGACTGCCAGCATGGTTTCCCTGAGTTCAGGCTTACTGCAGAGAAGTTTGTTATTTTATTTCAGTGAGTGCTACTGAACATGGGTACCTGTTTAAACAAAGGTTGGACAATTCATCCGAAGAAATCAATCAATAATAAAAGTCAAATCTGCTCTGCCAGGCATATAAACAAAGCGGTTGGTTGGTTTAGTATATACTCCTTAAATATAACTTCGATCTTGCTCGTGTGCATTGTGACAACCCTATCAGAATGCTATATGCTGTGTTGTAACGTGTAACTCTCTCAATGCGATAAACACGCGGCGCTTAGCAAGAACCACCGCACCAAAGTCATTCGTGGTAAAAACACGAAAGGAAATTCACCTAGCCTTAGCTTTACAGCGAAATGAAAATTTCACGACTGCAGAAAGGAGGCCGATCTCATAAAAATGCGGCTTGCTGAAAAGCCAAAGGCGAAGATGCCTAAGGCCGCTGTGACCAAACCAAATATACACGCTTTCAACGCTTACAACTCCATCCTCAGTGGTAAAATGGCTTTCTGATTGGGGAACAGTGACCGCACATCGTGTCTTTTTTGTGCTTGTAGGAAATCAGCGAAACCACTAAACCTAGCACATGAATTCCACGGATATCGACGTAGGGGTCGCTTAAAGGAAACCGCGAGGTTCAAAATTGTTCTAGAGTTCTCCGGTACATCATGGCTCATACCCATACCATGATTTAGGAACCTAAAAACTTAGAAAATATTATTATTATTATTATTATTATTATTATTATTATTATTATTATTATTATTATTATTATTATTATTATTATTATTATTATTATTATTTCGCTTGGGCGTCCCACGATGCCCTTTATGAAATGGTTATGTTCTATCTCCAGTAGCGGGAACTGAAAACTGTGCGCGTAAATTAAGCTGGCACAAGTGTTGAAGTCTGGGCGAGTTGGTTCGTCGTATTTGAACTGGTATAGCGCATTATGGTAAAGAAGAAATGGCCGATCCGACCGACACAGGGGGGACAGAGCGCTCTGTCCTCCTGTGTCGGTCGGATCGGCCGTTTCTTCTTTACCATAATGCGCTATACCAGTTCAATTAAGGTGGCCCTGTCCGAAAAAAAGAAAAAAAAAACATCATTTCCAGTGTCTCGCCGGGAACGCTGTAAAGGGAATGCTGTAAAGTGTGTCCCAGGGCACTACAGCGTGTTGGGAGCCACTGCTACACACTTTAGAGTTTGGCCAGTGCCGCCCAGTGCGCTAAAACGCACTGGGAATATGTATAGTGTGGTCGTATACATAGTGCATCTGAAGTGAGAACTTCAGATGCACTATGTTTTATGCATAGGTATGACTGACCGCTTAGCGAGTCAGTGCGATTGCCGCAACACATGTGCGGTTACGATAGTAAGTTTTGCGGCAAAACGTGCCAGATAGACATTCTGATGCAAGGCAGCCCATTACAAACAATCTGCTGTTAGCTTGTCGCGAGCACCAAGCGACTAAAATGGGCGTTTCTAAGCGAGAAAATAAAAATATTGGCTACCGGAATTAGGTATAACATGAAGCAAAAATACATGCACTCTCTTCTCTGATGTGTGGCGTAGTTTTTTTTTTTCTTTAGCGGTAACGAGTCAGACTCAGAAAGCGCAGTGCGTCGATGTGGTGGGTTCGACTGCCGCGCACAGGCATTTTTTTTTCAGTGCTCGTGTTTGAGCCCTAATTACGATGTGGCCATGATCAAAATTTCTAAACAAAATTGAAAGCCCGATTTCGGCCCTTAACGAGTGTCCCAGTGTGCATCGCGCCAGTGTCATAGCGTGCCTCGTGAGGCGTGCCAGCGTCCAAGTTCCCAGCGTCACACTGGTCAAATAATCTGGTATGGTGTTGAGACAGCGCCACAGGGTTTTCCAATAGGGCTGACACATTTTTAAAGACGATAGTCTTTCTTGGGATACCTAAACGGAGAAATTTTGGTCTGTCTGTTTCTCTGTTTGTCGGCACGTCGCACGATTCAGCTAGCTGGCCAAAGTTTAACCCCCCTGCCTTACGACCTCCAATCTTGACGGAAAGGCATGTGTTCATACGGGTGAGCGTGGGCAATTAAAAATCAAATATTACGCATACCTGAGGCACAACATCAATACCTTAGTACTATTCACAGTGTTCCTTTAAAACAAAATCTACAGATACGTAATTATAAAGATCCTAGTGTTTATTACGCGGCGCTGAAAATGCGCCGCTGTGTACAAAACAAGTCTCCGCCCAGTGATTTAACTTCGACGCTGTGGTGCTGCCACCTGGCAGCAGCATAGTTCAACACAAGCCGATGTTCCCCGGTAGCGCTGTAGATGGCGTCCTCTTTTGTTTTATCAATGCCAGCCAGATGCGGCTGATTCATCGTAGAAGAGCGCTGTCTCAGGCAAGGCAAAACATATATGGCCGCTTGATGAAATACGACCCACTCTACAAGACATGATCAGAGAACGCAGAGAAAAGACCGACGACCAAATTTCAGCGGAGAAACGCCGGCTTCCGTCTAAGCGTGCCCGGAAAACGTCCGAAAAACGAGCCCAGCGGCTAGCCCAGCTATTAAATTGTGGTACTCATGCCGCTCATGCAGTGCAGTCGGCACAAGACTATCGTCTTTCGACGACATTTGCAGCGAAGCACGCAGATACGCTGCCAATTTTTTAACAAGAAGGTGTTTCATGGCGTCGAAAAAATATATATACACGATCAGAAGATAAAGAAAAATTTCCGGTCAACGGGAGTCGAAACCACGACCTTTCCGCCCGCGACAACAGATGCCGGGTGGAGATGCTTCTTAGATGTGGGCGCTAAACGACGAGGGCGAAGGGAAGGAGGACACAAACACAGGCGTCTCTGTGTGTGTCCTTCTTCCCTTCGTCCTCGTCTTTTAGCGCCCACATCAAAGAAGCATGAAAAACCAACAAGCCCGCATTGCCACCCCCCGGGTGGAGAGGTCGATGCCTTAACACACTGCTATGTGGTAACCTCAGTACAAGCATCGCCCTCGCTCATAGCATCCAGCAATACCAAAAAAAAAGTGCGACACGCGGCTCCTTCGCTTAGCTCATTTCCGCGTTCGCCACTTACGCTCGCCCACGAGATATAGCTACCGGCCAAAAGGATAGACACGACGCGCATTGCGTTTCCTTCTATCGGGCAGTGTCGTACAGTACTCTAACATGACACTAGTATAGGGGACCTTAGCCCAAGTTTGGCGTCCAATCAGTCACGCTCTTCTAAGTGTCACACGAATTTCTCTGATTCCGCTCTCACCGTTAACTACTACCGCTATCACGCGCACCTATGACCACAAGGATTTCATTAATAATTGATCATGGACGTTACACGTCGGAATCAAGATGTATCACTAAGCGTCAAGGTGGGTGCATCCATGTTAAACGATGTTATACCAGTCAAACGCCAATTGACATTGTGGAAGCTCTGTACAGTAAGCATTCAACTACTACTGCAAGGATACGTTTTACTTTCGTGTTGTACCGATTCCTATGACGAAGGGATCAACCAAGTTTTTTTCTTTTCTTAGCAGTTCCCTGTGTTACAGTGGAGTGGCCGTGGTCCAAAGGCTGCATACCAGCTCAAATTGATTATGCCAATTCAAGTAGGTTCATAGAGCTTACAATTTTTTGGAGTTGTTCTTGAGCAACATTAATTCCTGCTATTACAAGTTTTGTTTAGTGACAGTCAATCGTTCAGCTTCGGTGTATACGACTGTCGCATTCGTTACAAGCCGTTAGCAATAGATAGTTGGTAGCTCCGACAACATTGTTCAATGAGAGTAGCTAACAGAACTGTTTAAAATGTACGCACAATAAAGCCTTATTGCACACTTGTTGTTTCTGTTCTTGTTCCGAACGACCCTATTGGCATTTGGTACAAGTGGAAGTGAAAAAAGGACAAGAAAGCTATTGCGTAAAGAATAACTTACGACTCAGGTGGTTCTGTAGCTGTAAAGAATAAAGAAGTATCACATGCACACTCAAATATACGGTGCAATGTCAAAACAATTCTGCGGTCTATTATGACATGCCTTATGAGCCGTTGCTTCAAAACTGTGAATTACCTGCAGGTCCAAGCATCAACACTTATTTAAACGCAGATACGTGCTGCCGCCGAAGATTACGTTTTGATGCTGGTTATTCCCTATTTCAGACCACATGCACCTCATTATCATTATCTCTTTATTGATTTATAATTTCACGTATCGCACTTCAGGCTTTAATCAGGGTTGGCGATACTTATGAAAATAAAACAGCCAAGAACAAAAGGAAAACAGACTAACTGCATGTACCGGAGTCAGCACGGAACTCCAAGGCAGTGTGTCGACAAATGTTATAGAAAAACGTACTTCTGTCACTTCTTTGCACGTTGATTTTTGGTTACCGAAGGAGTGAAAAGCGCACGAATTTTTTTATGGAATGCAACACGATTAAGGGAAAGGCTCGGCGTTCGCTTACAAGCGATTTCATTTGTCGACACGCGTAACGCAAGTTCGTGGCTTCTGCGTTTACGCTTTCCAGGGAACTATTTCGACGGAGTGATGACTTACGTTGCAGAGAGGCAACAGCGTCGATTACGCGATTTTGCTTTCTTTATCAGTTTTACTATATTGGTGATGATGTGCCCGAAAATAGGATCACTTTTAAGTAGTTCCTTGGTTGTTCCTTCTAGGTGGTGCATTTTATCAAGTTTTTACCCCTTTTTTCTGCTAATGAAACCGTCAACCAAATAGCCCGAGCCTGAATCTCAGCAAGATCTCGGGATGTGCCGCGAAATTTTGTTTCGACTAAAGAGCACTAGAAATTAGCATCCGCGTATATTTATGGATTCAAAGAAAGGCTGTGATGAACCTCAATAGGCTGTTTAAAGACAATATTGCTTAATTCAGGAATCAGAAGAAGCAGATCGTTCGGATATGCGCAGGGTATTAAAAGTTAAGCTTTAAGGTTTTCTTAAAAGTCAGCACTGCTAAGAACACGAAAACCGCCTTTGCAGATCATTTATGTATCCAAGTGGACACAAAGTAAGACAACAATTATCGCTGTGAGCCGTCCGTTGAACTAAGATTTAAAAATAAACTTTATAGCGACTGCAAAGTGGGAATGCTTGTATTAAAAAGTTGGAGGAAATCGTGGTTCTACACAATTACACTAAGAAGAATTGCTCTAGCATGCCTGTGATCTGAGATATCCCACTGCAAAGTTTAATTGCGGTTTGCATGATTATGCATGCAAGAAAGTCAGCACTGGCGCGAAGCTCATCCCCGATGTGCCTTGGTAGGGTAGTTGTGTGCGTCGTTTATTCTGACAATGTATCGAAGGCACTGGCAAATACTATAATGGTTACCTTTTTACTACCGGCTGGCGATAGCTAGAAATGGTTGTTCATCACATCGGAAAGGAACATCGCGCCGATCTTCACCGCCTTGCATGTGTAATCATGCAAAGGTCACTTCAACTTTGTAGCGGGATGTGTCGAAACAGAGACATACAGGAAGGTTTCTTCAGATTCTTACTGTGAGGATTGTGTATGTATGCTTGGCGCCCATTATATGATCCCCTTTTCATCGAAAATTTTCATTACGCTACATTTAGCTTGTTCACGATTAAAACGAGTCCTCACCGCTCAGTTGTGCTCAGACACTGTGCATGTTGCAGTAATTACAATGGTACCAATTATTCTGCATAACTCACTTCTAGCTCTTACGAAATGAGTAATGAATTAAAAGGGGGAGCGCTTACACAAAATCAGTGAGCCTTGGCTCGGAAGACTTTGTGATGGCAGACATGAGTGGAGCCTCCGTCTGTAAAAGAAGTAAATGCATGTAGCAAAACGATGATACTGAAATATATATAAGAGAACATAGCTTTCGAAAAATATCTTAGATAAACCCAATTGTCACAATACTTTGCAGGCAAGGCGCCAACACTCGTTGTTGATGTAGCGATAAATCCTAGGGAAATGTCTTCGGGTGATGTCAGGGATTGAGTAGCCAGCGTTTTAGAGGTACTCTACACACCATTAGAGTGACCAACAGTCCCATCAGCGGTCATGCAGGCCACCTACTTGGAAGGTGCATACACGCCTAGAAACCAATCACAATCGTCATTGTTCTGAATATGCGTCAAGCGTTTTTATGCAGTGCCCTTAAAAATAGAAAATCCCATAGCACTGTGGAAGCGCTTAAAGCGTTTTCATAAGCTTGCTTTGAAGCTAGAAATTCTTAAACGTGCTTTATTACGGCATAAATAATCACCATTACCTTGGCCAAAGGACAGCGACTCATGATCAGCAAACATTGCCTTCAATCTGCGCCAGAATACCTATGTCTGCCGGGAATTGTAAGAGTACAGCCTATTCATGAAAGACAACTTTACACCGGAGAATAAGCGTAAGCCTCAGCGCAACCAATAGACATTACCAAATCATGACACGAAATTGAGGGACAAACGTGAGCTTTGGAAGTCGCGGGATGCGCCTGCCATGTGGCCCTTCGAGACGCTGACGAGTGCAGAAACGTGAAAGACGCTATGAGCATGAAAACAACGTTCTAGTAGAGCAAAGAACGTACAATGAAACTCTATGCTTTAGCATTCGGGCAACTTTAAAGAATATTCTGCATAGTTCTTTTTTATCTTTACTCATCCATATACATAGGAAATCCAAGACATCACCTTCCGTCTAGCCCAAAGTTGCGGCTGCACACTTCCCGCCGGCTTCTGATCGACTGCATTAGAGAACTTTGCCAAGCGGACTGTATTTATACCAAGTTTAATACCTGATTGAAGCATTCTATTGGATCGGAAATAGCTTACCCATTATCACACTTCCCTGGAATACATTATCTGCCAACGGACGGTTCGATGGCTGCATGCTGCGGCACAAAACTTGCTACCGGACAGTGGTCGAGTTGCTATTGCGGTCGACAGGAACAGGACCTGAAAATGAACCACATGTAGCGTAAACTTAGAGCAAGTCATTCCTTGTTTCTAGTACATTGTTCGATGGAAGCCGACAAAGACGTCGCGCGTAGTGAAGGCAAACGAATTTTGTTTGATGTCTGTCCCGAATACACCAAGAATCTTGTTATAAATGCTGAAGGGTGTTTTGAAGGGCCAGTTGGTACATGATACTGAGGCGAAAAAGCGCAAAAAACGGGATGAAGAAAGAATGACCACACAACACATGCGCTGACGAACAATTCTGTGTAAGTTTTTTACACCGGAAAATATATAGCTTGAGAATAATAACTAAAAGAAACAAAACTAAAACCATCACGTGCGCATAATGATGAAATGCAAGATGAATCTGACACAAGCCGAAATGTCCCAAGCTACCAGCTCAAAAACAATTTCTTTTTCGAGGAGGGCGAGTGAAGGCTCACTGACACACATGTTCCCTTTCTTCTTGATATGGAAGGCTTCGTTGATTTTGCGCTCCATACTGTGATGATATCGTGAGAGCACCTCGCAGATATGGAAGAGCTGTGCGCAGCCGCACGAGGAACAATGGGCTGTTAATGTGCTGCTTGTCGAAGTCCTGAGATCGTACTGATGACACCAAGGAGCACACGTGTATGAGGACGACCCGACGCTGACGACCCCAAGGAGCACACGTGTGTAAAGAAGCACAGGACGCAGGACGTCGAATGGCCTTACAATGTCGTTTACGACATTCCGTTGTAATGTTGTACTGGACAGACCGTTATACTGGACAGACCGGTCGCTGTTTGAATGACCGCCTGAGAGAGCATACGCTTTTTGTGCTGCCTGGTTCTCGGCTAGCACAGGCGGGTGGCGCTCCGGTCGCCGAGCTGAGCAGACGTGCTCCGCATGAGCTCCGCAGTTTTCGCTAATTGTGCCGCCTTAATTGCTTCCAATCGACTGGAAACCAGCACTACAGTGTCCGGGAACGTCCCTGGACTCGATTGATACCATTTTTGGCCCGGTTAACCGGACTTTTCGTCAATTTTCGACGTTTTCTTCACTTGGGCAACGCTGTGTCTAGCGGACCACGCCTAGGCTTAGCACGAGTACGGCCGCGGCGCGCAGCTGCATCGGCCGCCCGGCCCCGCTCGACGCCACGACGCTCGACTCCTCATCGCCGAAGATGGCCTCGTCCTCATCGCAGCTCAACGCCGTTTCCCACAACCGTTTCACGGCCCTTGCTACGGAAGACATGGACTTTTGTGCTGGCGGCAACGGCAACGACACTACGACCACCGACGCGATCAACGACCAAGAGGTGCTGCGCAGCATCGGCCGCACCGCAGTCACGGTGCGCGGCAACGA
Organism: Rhipicephalus appendiculatus; assembly: GCA_030522465.1. Taxonomy (NCBI): domain Eukaryota; kingdom Metazoa; phylum Arthropoda; class Arachnida; order Ixodida; family Ixodidae; genus Rhipicephalus; species Rhipicephalus appendiculatus. Next base: position 71,520 of record JALIZH010011000.1, read on the forward strand.
CTTACACCCAAGCGACATCGTGGGATGGAAAATCTCCGTAAAACAAGTAAGCCAACGACTTAATAAGCCCCAGCTCAACGACGTTACTCAAAGCAGCAAGCCAACTTCGCAATTTAGCGAAGCTCAAGTAAAACGAATGATAGCGAGAATCACCAAAGCGTCCCGCATGCCGCTGAATTTGCCGCGGGAAGAGCAGAAGATTGCAATAAGACCGAGAGGAGGGCTATGCCTATCGAGAGTCGAAGCCGACATCGTAATGTCCGCAGTCATAACGGCAGCCAACGTTCCCAAGACCGCAGCGAAAGCAGATACGATCTGTACTAACCCCACGCAGAACATCATCGTGATCAGCACGCCCGATGAAGAACGAGCACGTTACTACGCGAGCGTACGCTCCCTGTACATTGGGGGGCCGTAACTACGAAACGCATGCCTACTGCACCGCGCCTCACGGCACAGTGAAAGGAGTGATCCGTGGCATCGCAGTAGAGAACACTGCCGAAGATCTGCACGAGAATATCGTTAACCAAGCAAACCCGCAGGCCCTCGAGGCGCACAGGATTGGAAACACTACCTCGATCGTCATTTTGTTCGCAGGAACAAAGGTCCCCAACTACATAAAGTACGGCTCCATTATAGTAAAGTGTGCATTATACAGACAACACCACAACGTGTGCAGGACATGCGGCAAAATCGGCCATCGGGCCGATGTGTGCCCCACACCGGACACCAAGATCTGCTTTGCGTGTGGCGCGCCTAACCCGGAGGCAGACCACGCGGCGCGGTGCAAGCCACGTTGCAAGCTGTGTAACGGAGCCCACGCCACGGGCGCGGAAGGATGTACGAACAAGTACAAGGTGCCATTCGTAGTTACTCAGCGCAGATGGGAGCGCAAAAACGCGGGGTCAACGTTTTCGTCGCAAGACTTCCCGCAGCTGCCACCGCAACAACAGAAACAACAGAATGAAACACATCTATCAAAGAAAAGAAGCAGCCGCTCGAGGAAGCGGGACAAAAGCAGAGGACGCTCGGCGAGCCGCGGCAGAAGCACCGACGGAAAGCGCAGCGAGAACATGAATTACAACCGAAACCAGCAGCGAGCGGGCAACGTGATAGGTTGGGCCCAGGCAATCAACCCGCAAGCGGCAAACCGCAAACCGCCCAACCATGTAGCTCAAATGAAGGACAACACCGTCCAGTCACTACGCAACGAAAACGACCAGCTCAAGCGATGCATCGCCGAACAGAGAGGTCAAATACAAGAGATTAACGTCAAGTTGAACCAACTCATCAACGCGCAGCAGCAGCAACAAGCGACTCCGACACCGCCGCCGTCGCTGCCGCAGATTCAACCAAGTCTCCCAACGCCAACGGAAAACACAAACTCAGCCATGGAGGTACAAACCCCAGTTACCACGGAAGCTAACAGCGCAGAACCCGAAACGACTGACGTTGCTAGGACAAGCGAACCGGCTCCCAAGAAGCGAGCGCTCGAATACGCACGTGAACGAAGACTCAACGCCAGGCTGGACAGCCTAGAAGAACAGTCAAGATCGACTAGAACAGACCATGAAAGCCAACAACGAAACCCTGAACCAAGCCATCAAGGCTACTAACGATCGCCTCGATGCTACCAACGCACGCCTCGACACTTGGTGACACCCGTGCATGGCATGCAGTCTACCATACAAGGAATACAGACCAAGTTGGATGTACTAAGGTAAGGTGGGGCAAAATGAGACAAAAATGTGAAAATAGTGAATATTTATTTTTATTTCACTCTTTACCCTTAAACGTCAATGCAGAAACTTTCCTTTGGGTACAAGGTATGTGCTACATAAATATGACCATGTTGTCATTGTCAAAAAGATTATTTTAAAAAGAAATAAAAAATGCACCAGATGTCTCATTTTGCCACAACCTGCGGGGCAAAACGAGACAGTGTGCAAAAAAATTAACCCTTCAGTTTTTGCAGTAGAAGCACTTGAAATTAAACTCAGTGGGCCCTCACGCAACCTTCATTACCCCATTCCTTGCACTCCACGCATTGAATCCAGACAGAGTCCGGTGCTGTTTTGCTCCAAAACTCCATACATATTGCCACGCTACGTTTCTGCGTCGACTATCGTCGCCTGAACAAGATCACTAAGAAGGACGTGTACCCACTCCCACGGATAGACGACGCCCTGGATCGACTCCACAACGCAAAGTACTTTTCGTCGATGGACCTCAAGACAGGCTACTGGCAAATCGAAGTCGACGAGAGAGACCGAGAAAAGACTGCTTTCATAACTCCAGACGGCCTGTTCGAGTTCAAGGTCATGCCTTTTGGTCTTTGCTCGGCGCCCGCGACCTTCCAACGCGTTATGGATACCGTACTGGCCGGCTTGAAGTGGCAGACTTGTCTTGTGTACTTGGACGACGTCGTTGTGTTTTCTTCAAACTTCGACGAACACCTGCGGCGCCTTGAGGCTGTACTTCAAGCAATCAAGACCTCCGGACTTACCCTGAAGTCACAAAAGTGCCGCTTCGCCTACGAGGAACTCTTGTTCTTGGGCCACGTGATAAGCAAGTCCGGAGTACGCCCTGACCCTCAGAAGACAGCCGCCATCGCTACATTCCCGCCACCCCCCCGACAAGAAGGCCGTGCGTCGATTTCTAGGCCTGTGCGCCTACTACAGGCGGTTCGTCAAAAACTTTGCCCGCATCGCCGAACCACTCACTAACCTTACGAGGGCCGACGTCGAGTTCAAATGGGAAACGCCGCAGGAGGAAGCATTTCAAGACCTAAAACGACGCCTGCAAACGCCTCCGTTACTTGCGCATTTTGACGATCGCGCCGAAACAGAAGTGCACACCGACGCAAGCAGTGTGGGACTCGGCGCCGTCCTTGTGCAGAGGACGGATGGACTGGAAAGGGTTATCAGTTATGCTAGCCGGTCGCTATCCAAGGCAGAGGCCAACTATTCCACAACTGAAAAGGAGTGCCTCGCCATCATCTGGGCTACGTCAAAGTTTCGCCCTTACCTTTACGGAAGGCCCTTCAAAGTTGTGAGCGACCACCACGCCTTGTGTTGGCTAGCTAACCTGAAGGACCCTTCAGGTCGTCTCGCAAGATGGAGTCTGAGACTTCAAGAATTCGACGTTACCGTCGTTTACAAGTCCGGACGAAAACACTCTGACGCCGACTGCTTATCTCGCGCCCCCCGTCGAACCGCCGCCGCAAGATGACCAGGAGGACGACTTCTTGGGAACCATAAGCGCCGACGACTTCGCCGAACGACAGCGAGCCGACCCGGAACTCAAGGGCCTTATGGAGTACCTCGAAGGCAAGACCGCCATTGTTCCAAAGGCATTCAAGCGAGGACTCACGTCGTTTGTATTACGAAACGGCATTCTCATAAAGAAGAATTTCTCGCCCCTTCGAGCCAACTACCTTCTCATAGTGCCTTCAGCATTGCGACCAGAAGTCCTCCAGGCACTACACGACGACCCGATGGCTGGACACCTCGGACTTTCCCGCACGCTCGCAAGAGTACAAGAAAAGTACTACTGGCCGCGCCTTGCCGCCGACGTCGCCCACTACGTAAGGACGTGCCGAGACTGTCAGCGACGGAAGACACCGCCAGCAAGACCAGCAGGCTTCCTTCACCCGATCGAGCCTCCTCGGCGACCGTTCCAGCAGATCGGCATGGACCTCCTGGGGCCGTTCCCAACGTCGACTTGCGGAAATAAATGGATCGTCGTAGCTACCGACTACCTCACCCGCTACGCCGAAACAAAAGCCCTGCCCAAGGGCAGTGCCGCCGAGATAGCCAAGTTCTTCGTTGAGAACATCGTCCTTCGACACGGCGCCCCAGAGGTTCTCATCACCGACAGAGGTACGGCGTTTACGGCTGACCTAACTCAGGCGATCTTGGGATACAGCCACACAAGCCACCGCCGGACCACCGCGTACCACCCACAGACCAATGGTCTGACCGAGCGTCTAAATAAGACTATCGCCGACATGCTGGCCATGTACGTCGACGTCGAACACAAGACGTGGGATGCCATCCTTCCGTACGCGACCTTCGCATACAACACGGCCGTGCAGGAGACGACACAGATGACGCCATACAAGTTGGTCTACGGAAGGAACCCAGCAACGACGCTCGACGCCATGCTGCCCAACGTCGCAGATGAAGAAAACCTCGACGTCACCGTCTACCTACAGCGCGCCGAAGAAGCCCGACAACTCGCCCGCCAGCGCATCAAGAATCAGCAGACAACCGACAGCCGCCGTTACAATCTTCGACGACGCTTTGTGGAATACCAGCCCGGCGACCGCGTTTGGGTGTGGACGCCGATACGCCGACGCGGACTCAGTGAAAAACTTCTTCGGCGATACTTCGGGCCATACAAGGTGCTTCGACGTCTCGGTGCTCTGGACTACGAGGTCGTTCCGGACGGCATTACTAACTCCCAACGGCGTCGTGCGCGACCTGAAGTCGTCCATGTCGTGCGCCTCAAGCCGTATTACGCGCGTTAGCGGACCTGAGGACTTCACTTATTGCTTTATTGTTGTACTTTCTTTCTTTGTTGTTGTGACTTATTGTTGCACGCATCATTTTCGCATGTTCTGTTTTAAGCATCGGGACGATGCTTTTTCAGAGGGGGGCATTGCCACGCGCGTTTCTTATTTTCACTTTGCTCTATTCGGTTCTTCGCCCTCAAAGTCTGTCAGCAATGCTCAGCGCAAACCGCGCCTGACTGTTCTAGAAGCTTCGCGATTACTGTAGATCGGCTTGTTAAGATTGCGCGCAAGACGCGAACACTCGAGCTTATTCCAGAGCTTGTGCGACAACGAGTGATAAGACTGGAATATTCTATGACGCACGTATAAATGCCGACGCGCTTCACCGCTTGCCAGTTGATCGACGGCCGACGCTCTGCTCGCCGCTATCAGTGCCAGCGTGTATTGCTGTAATCTTACTTTCTGTTTACCGGCCACAAGTTCGGCCTAATAAACAGTTTCATCTTGGACACGTCGCCTGCTGCCTTCGTCGACGTCACTCCCACGTGACAATATCAAACACCACCAGTCTTTCTTTGTGCAATTGTTGTATTTTGTTGAAAGCTTGCACTTCATTGGATTATTCAACGATTGGACGCTAGATATGTTCTGACGAATCTTCTTCACCTCTTTTGCCGTTTTGGTGCAGAACTGCACGGGCGTTTCGTGGCTTTCAGCTTCGTCAGCCGGACTTCGTGAGGCGATGAATTTAAAACTGTGCTAGATTCGAATTTTCTAGCGCTTCTTTTTTTAATTTGGTATTGGAGGTAAACTCGATGCCGAGACGTGTTTGTGAACGGCTTGACTTGGAGGTTCTTCCAATTTTGCGTTCGGCTGTTCAGAGGATCCTTGGGAACGCGGAAAAACCTCGATGCAGCGCGAATGGAGTGAGTGACCTGAACAGCAACCAGTGCTTTTCCACGTTGTTTTCCTCCCAGAAAGCTCAGTATGATATTCTCTTGTGCGTCCGAACCCTCCTAAACAATGAAATATAATATATAATGAGTGTAAGTAAATGGTTCACTGAGTAAGACACTCTCTAAGGCAATTCAATGCCTTTTTGTCGCGTTTTGCCCCCCCCTCACATGCCCAAATTCAAAAAAAATTTCCGCTTTGGCCCCACGCACCAAATGAACTAAAATTTTGGTGGTATGTAGCTAGTAGTATAAAGTAACGATATAAATACTTACGTTGTTTTACTGACGCCAGAGTAGCTTCATGCACGGATCCGAAAATTTCGCCTAGCAGAATTTCGCCCCTTTTTGACGGGTCACGAACACACTCACACCAGCCGCGTAATTTTTCCCACGCGAAGGCTGTGAGCAATCATCAACTTTTACACATAAAAAGGTGGACAACTACCAGCACCTCTTGCTGAAATATAGAAACAAAGAAAAGTGCTTTCTGTATTAGCTATAGAGGTCGGCAAAGCCAAAATGTCGCGTTTTTCCCCGTGTCTCATTTTGCCCCGCCTTACCCTAATACACGCGCTTACGGCGTCAGGACTAATCACACAACAGGCCTTCACCCAACCGCAATAATGGCCGGGACAACGGCAACAGGCCCCGCTAACCACAGAAACAGAGTACGAACACAACAGCATCATCTCCTCATATGGCAATGGAATCCCAACGGCATACAGGGGAGAAAAGCATCGTTACAACAGTACATACAGCAAAGCACCAAGAGACTCGACGTTATAATACTTCAAGAAACGCACAGTGAAACCCCACCGACGCTACCGGGGTACAGATCCTTTGCGAAGCCCCCCAGCGCACGAACAGTTGGGAAAGGCGCAGGGCAGGGGGTCTGCACCTTGGCAAAGAAGAATCTAACCTCAATAGATCACAAGCTGCTACCCAACGGCGCCATTGAGCACACAACGGTCGAAATCGTCATCGGGAAGCGCAAGCGCCATGAGAGCACTTTTATAATCAACGTGTACAGCAATCCGAAGCACTTCCAGCAAAAATTCCGCACTCTTGTGCACAAAGCGCAACAGCTCGCGGGCTCCAACGTCACCCCACTGTGTGGAGACTTCAACGCTCAACATACGGCATGGGGGGTATCCATACACTACGGCGAAGGGCCACAGCCTCTACGACGAAACAATGAACGCAAGTTACCAACTGCTAAACGACCCCAACGCACCTACGAGAAACGGAACGTCGTCGCAGCGAGACAAAAACCCGGACCTCGCCTTCATAAGCACGGTCTCGGCACTGCGTGGCGTCACGTGGCGGAACACCGGGGAGACGTTGAGAAGTGACCACTGCATACTAGAAATTACAATACCCATTGCAGAGAGCACGCAAAGAGCACAGCAACAGCAAATCGTTGACTGGCACGAGTACAGAAAGAAATTAGAAGACAACGTTACGGAAACCATTGAAGACATAGAAGCATGGACCAACATGTTGAACGCCACGACCAAGGACGCCACTCAGACGATAGAAGCGGAGCCGGAGGCTACGATGCTGGACAGCAGATTAGCCCACCTTATGGAAGCCCGCAACTCGCTGAGACGGCGCTGGAAACGTCAACGCCACAACAGAAAGCTACGCAAACGTATAGCACAACTCAACAGAGACATCGAGTACCACCGCGCAGTCCTCTGCAGACAGCAGTGGCACGCGGTGTGTCAAGAAGCCGACGGTCAACTACACAAAGGCAAGACGTGGCGCCTGCTACGCCACTTGCTCAACGATCAGACAACCAAGGGAGCTCAGCATTACGTGCTGAACAAGACCATTCACAAAGCCGTCAAAGAACTGGGAAGAGGCTGAGGTGCAACGACGCCTTGGACGCCAAGTATCTTCCCGTAACGCCGACGGACCCACTCCCCAGCTACGAAGGGGGCTACCAACGAGAGACTGGATGCCGACATCGAAGAATGGGAAGTGCGAGCGGTTCTACAAACAATTAACTGTAAATCGGCGTCCGGACCGGACCACGTTACCAACAAGGCATTGAGGAACTTGAACGACACGGCAATCGAAGCGCTCACCAAGTACTACAACCAGTGCTGGCAGACGGGCAAGCTACCGCAACAATGGAAGACCGCGAAAACGGTCCTAATCCCCAAACCGGGCAAACCACCCAGCATAGACAACCTGAGACCCATCTTTCTAACGTCGTGCGTGGGCAAGGTGCTGGAACACGTCCTACTGAACAGATGGCAACGTTATTTGGAAGACTCCAACATATATTCCACATACAATGCTGGGGTTCCGGCCCAAACTGTGTACCCAGGACGCCATGCTGTTACTCAAGAACGAAATCGTGGACAGACAGTTTCCCACGTTGGATAACAGAGCGGTGCTCGGGCTAGATCTCCAGCGAGCATTCGACAACGTACACCACTCGGCCGTTCTTCGGCAGGTATCCCACCTCAACATGGGGGAGAGGACGTTCGCTTACATCAAAAGATTTCCTGACCAACCGCACCACGCGGCTTGTGGCAGGAGAACTACAACTACCGCTCAAGCAGCTGGGGAGCACGGGGACCCCACAGGGCTCGGTGATCTCCCCTCTGTTGTTCAACCTCGTCATGATAGGCGTGGCAAGAAGATTGGAACGTGTTAGCAACATCAAGTACACCATCTACGCGGACGACATCACGCTGTGGTCAACGGGAGGAAGCAATATCCAGATCGAGGCAGCCCTCCAAGAAGCCGTCGTCGCCGTAGAAGAACACCTACGACCCACCGGACTCAAATGTTCACCAACCAAGTCGGAACTGCTAGTGATCTCACCGCAACGTGCGCGACGCCCGACAAGGCCGCACATCAACGTGGTAACCCAAGACGGAACGCCGATACCGCACGTGCCGACGCTCAGAGTTTTGGGGCTGCACCTCCAGGACCTGAACCGCAACAACGTGACGGTACAGAAGCTCCACGCAAAGCTCTCGCTGGCCACCCGCCTACTCAAGAAGGTGGCCACGCGGTACCAGGGCATGAGAGAAGACAGTCTACTACGACTCACCCAGTCGTTTGCAGTAAGACACATCTCTTACGTAGCGTCGTTCCATAATTGGAAAGCGGCGGAGAAGATCAAGATTGACGCGATGATCAGAAAGGCGTACAAGGCGGCCCTGGGCCTATACCCACACACCAACACGGAACGCATACTCGCGTTGGGCGTTCACAACACACTAGAAGAAATCGCAGAAGCCCAGCGAACGGCGCAGTATCACCGCCTGTCCCAGACCAGGACGGGAAGAACTATACTACTACGCATTGGAATCAACGCGCCAGCGACGACCCCGGAGGTAGCAATGCAGCTACCCCGGGACGTTCTCCAAAGACTGAGGGTACCACCATTACCGAAGCACATGCATCCGCGAGCACACCAAGAAAGAAGAATGGCGAGAGCCACGACCCTCACAAAGGGACACGCCAACGATCCGCGCGCGTACTACGTGGACGTGGCGAAGTATCCCCACCGGCCAAACACGTACGCAGCAGCATTCATCGCAGCAGACACCGGAGTACTCACAACGTCGGGAAGCATACGGTGCAAGTCGCCCACGCAAGCCGAGGAGTGTGCAATCGCACTGGCACTAGCGATCCCGGATTGCCGCACGGTCCTCAGCGACTCGAAGCCGGCAACACTCAACTTTGCTACAAACAACGTCCATGGAACCACTGCAAGAGTATGTTCAACGATAGCAAGGCCGGAAACCAACGTTACCGTCAAATGGTTCCCTGCGCACGCCGGGGAGCTGGACGCGGGCCCGAACCGCAACGAGGAGGCAGATACGGAAGCACACGCGCTAACTAGCCGCGGGTCTCCGTCAACGCATTCCTCGGAGCCGCAACGACCCGATGCCGAAGACGAAGAGTATTTCATCACAACCTACGGCGATGTTCTGCAGTGGTACAGAACGAGCAGACGCCTCTACCCACCGCCTCACCGAGACCTACAACGCAGCGAAGCAGCCACACTACGGCAGTTGCAAGTACAAGCCATATGGACCCCCGTCTGGGCAAAGCACGTCTGCCCGGGAGGTATACACCACGGATATATGCCAACACTGCAAGAAGGCGTGAGCCACCCAGAGACACCTCCTCTGGGACTGTGCGCCACCGCCGGGTAACCAAGAAGAAGCAATGCCAACTGCCATCAGCAGGAAGATCATCAGCCGAGAGCAAGGCAACCAAAGAGACGTGGTCCAGCACGTGCTTAGCATCCTGGAACGCCAGCGGCCGAAAGCGGCGCCCCCTGGAAGATCAGCTGAGTCTGATCGACCGGGCCCGCAGCGCGGCTACTGCAAGCGGAGCCCTGGACTGAGCGCACCCCCCACCGCAAGCCAAGAATCTCCGACTACTCGGAGCTTCTCCGCAGAAATGTCTGGCAAATAAACGTTTTCACCACCTAGCACACAAACCATGACTGCAAGTGCAGCGCATAAGCCCGACAGCAGTACCACATTCAAACAGCGCAACAGAACACAGCTCTCAAGGAGGAACATCCCCATGCCTCTCTTTCTCTCAGGTTTAAGCCATGACCATAAGACTGCCCGTTAGCCCTCTGTATTAGCGCATTCGTGCCGTTAGCCCTCTGTATTAGACTGCCCGTTAGCCCTCTGTATTTTAATAAAAGAAGCTCTCTGGAGCTTACCTGGTAGATGCTTTGTACAGCTGGTTTCACACCAATGAAGACTGCGGGCAGGAGCTGGTCAGGCGGCGCACGAGGTTGGTTGGTTGGTTGGTTGATCCTTGTTATTCTGGCGCAACCCACAATGGGGGGATCAGCCATGAAACGGGCGGTGCCTTGTTATGTAATTAAATTAGTTTATATTCTTAAAATCTTTAATGATAGATTATTTTTTGAAATAACTTGTTAGCTTAATTCAGGAAAAAAAAGAAAGAAAGAAAAAAAAAAGGCTGTTGTTGAAGAATGAAGTGGGATTAGATAATTTTCGCAATCAATTCGTTTTGTCTCCCGTAGGAAATCGCATACAGCATCTCAAACGTTCCTGTGGCTAAAGCCCAGTGTGGTAGCTCCAAAGGAAAGAACCACCGGAAGTGACAAATTTAAACCCATCCTTCGGAGCGGTTCTTCTAGAAGTCTTTTTCTTTGATTTGTAAATAACCTGCATGTTATGAAGAAATGATGCAGGGATTCACTCTCATTGCAATTGAGGCATAAAGGTGACTGCACAAGACCAGACCTGTGTAGGTAAAAGTTCAGTGAGGGGACTCGGCATCCTATTCTGGTGACTGATATTTCTGCCTTTCTAGAGGAACACCATCGATTTTTCCACTTATAATTGAGATGCGAACAAAGAAGACAAAGAAGACAAAGAAGAAGACAAAGAAGACTTATTGAAGTTATCCGATGTGGCATATTTTTCAAATCTCGCCGCAGATATAAAGGCCAACGTCGGAAATAGAGAAATGATGGGACCATCATGCGATGCTACTGCGAGTGCATCCGCATATTCATTGAGGGTTATTCCTTTGTGCCCTGGTACCCACACCAATCTAATAATACGTATATGTCTTGGAATAAGAGAGTAAAATAATTCTAGAGAACTTGAAAAATTTGGTGCAGTTAATGAGGAACAGACAGACAGGCTGTCTGTTAGAATGACGGCTTCTGATATTGATGGTGGTAATTTCCGTAAAGCTAAAACAATTGCAAGCAATTCCGCCAGCATGATAAATAGGCGTGAAGTCGGGTAAACGAATTGAAAAAGACCAATCCAGAGATGATGATGCAATTCCCACCCCTGCCTTTTCTTCACAAACCGAAGCATCAGTTGCTATCACTGTGGTCGTTTCTAAATTTGACAAATGGTCTTTCAAGATGCAATTTAAGTATCTACTGGGCAAATGTTTGCAATTCTTGGGAAATATATCGTCAAATTTTATTCTATTTGTTTCTATAGATCTGTTTATGATTAATACTTCCCGGAGCTGGACTTGTAATGTTTCCAATAATTTCTGTGAGGAAATGACTTGTGGACATCCTTAACCTTGACCACTGATGGTTTAAAAAATGACGTCGGTTGATTAATAAGAATATACTGCGACCTCCTTAGTGGTGATGCATAAATCTTTAGGAATGTGCGTACTGTTAGGATGTGAAACCGGGTTAAAAGAGAAGGGCAGGCGTGCTTCTTTGTATAAAATATTATTTGCGACAAATTTAGGAAGTCCAAGACATATTCGTAATGATTCGCGTTCTAGAAGAACCAGTGGCCGAAGTGTGTAAGCTGGTGCACCAGCAAACAAGACGCAGCCGAACTCCAATATCGGGCGAATATACATGCAGTAAATCATAATGAGAACATCACGACGTAAACCTGAACGCTTGTTGCTGAGTCTACGAGGTTCACTGGATCGTTATCGTCTTCTCTGAAGCGATGATAATGACGATGCTCCTAGGATGATTGACCCCTGCCCTCTCAGGGGGAATCGAGGAAGAGTCGGGTGGATCGTACAGTCTGAGTATTTTAAGTGCTAATTGAGGTGTCATTGTCGATTAAAATGAAGAGTAGTGAGTAGAGCTGCGAAAATCAAAACGTTTGCGAAGACTATAGTGGAGATGATGGCTTTGCCGATTGAGGAGCATACCCACTGTTGCTGTTGTCGGCTGGGAAAACAGTTCATACCCACGTTAGCGATTAGTGACACTGCATGGAATGGAAAAAAACTTTATTTAGGTCCGTCGGGGCGTGAACTAGCCCGTAGCGGGGGGGCTACCACGTTGGGACAGATAGGCCTACCCTCTCCTCCCCACGTCGTGGCACCGTTGGACTGCTCATAGCTGTGCCATTGAATTCGAACTGTGTAACGCAGCATCCCACTTGGGACGATGTAACGTCTTCGTCAAGCCGTAACGCAGGGCTCCGACCAGAGCATGCGATCTAAGCTGGCAAAGTCTTTAGCAGAGCGCGCAAGTGTTGGACGCCCGAATTTCTGGATAGCTCCTGCGCAAAAGTGCGGGAGTGGGATATGCCAAGACCTGCAAGAGTCTGAGAGCAACACTGTTGTTTGTACAGAAAATGTGACACCCACTGATCGGCCAAGAATTCGGTGTGCGAATCCTTCATGGGAAGATATGCTTACGTTGAAAGTGTCCAAAGCACTGATCAAATGGGAGTTCCGGTTAACTGTAAAGAGCAAGTACTTATGACAAATATAACGCGTAATCGGTATCAACATAAACGTCAACATTTGCACAAAGCATTAGCTGAATAACGACGAGAAACATACATATTGTTTTCTTGTTTCAACGATGAGACGTCGGCATCAATTGAACTTGTGTTCTGTTGCTAAACATTCTTAATGGACAATCAGTACAAACAGAGGCAGAGAGCGAAAACGCGTACTACATCCGGACGGAGACGATGTTAAAAGAGCTCCTGCAATTGAAACACTATGTTTTCATGTCTCCTCTCATGCGAAAATTTGAAGGCAGCCTTATATTACAACTCTCTCCAAGCTGCACCAGGCGCTAAACTACTCCTGTGATACTTCGTTGTCTCTCGAGAAATTAAAAATGCGCACGTGTGCCAGATTACTGGTGTTTGGTGAAGGTTATGCGTGCATACGGCTTTCTAATCTCTATATAACACCCTTCTTGCTCTTTGTAATGACACACCGTGTAAACTACATTTCTATAAGTAAGGAACTCGGACATTCTTCCATTCACATTATCAACACACGCCCTTCTGCAACGCTTCAAAGCAGTAGGTCATTGTGCAGCTGCTAGATGGCTATGCCATGCATGTCAACAGTGGCAAGCATGTCAAACGGGAGTGGGAATTGGGCAGCCACCAATTCTCACAAAAAAAAAGTTCATTCCTCCTCCAAGCATATCAAGCGCATTCGTGTCAGCGACCCCGTTCGCATTGGTGGAATAGCGATCAGCGTTCTCGACTTCCTGGTCACGTAATTTAGTTACACTTCCTAGCTAGATTTCTTCCTGACTTACGCGCGAGCGCTTTTACTGACGATAGTTCCGTCACGCAAATAACGCCAGAAATGCTTTCTGCAACCAGGCATCAAACAATTCAGTGTTAGTATATGTTTTTATGTGACTGCAAACTGAGAATTAAAATTGTGAGGTGCTAAAAGTACTAACCACATTCATGCAAATATGGAACCTAACAATATCCGACTGAAAATAAAATAAAGCTTCGAAAAGAATTGAATTCATTTATTACAGCGAAAGCTGTATATGGCTAGGCGAAACGAAAAACCGTTCGCCACGAAAACGCTAAACTTCTCAATGGCTGCTCCGTCAGTTACGTGGTTTTGTACATCGCACCCAAGCGCGAGCGCCTTTGGGAGCGCCGTAAGCGACGTCATTCATCCCTTCGCTTCGTAGCCGTGCCACCAAGCGCGCGCGCAGCAGTTTCAACAAGGAGTGACTTTGAAAGAGTGAAAAATGAAGAAAAAATACAGCGCCCTCTCTCACTGGAGGTCACCTCAATAACTCTGCACAGAGACAGTGAGCGGAAGAGAAAGTATTGTAGGAGAGAAGCAACAGAGAGATGATAGGAAAAGAGGTAATTCGGCCCCACCCTGTCCACACGGCCGCGCGTCACCTCTCAGCCAAGGAAAGCAGTCAATCAGGTCGACAGGCAATGGAAGGATGTAAACAAACATCACGTGACCGGCTCACGGGCGCGTGAAGAGCTCGGCGTCGCAGAAAGGTTCAACTTACAACTTTCACGCGGGGAGGCCACGGATCATACAAACGCGCGAACAGCAGACATCTTTCCAAGAACAGCGCCGACAGCTGATCCGTGAGAGAATTCATGTTCGCCGGGCCGATGCACAGCTGCACGGGCACAAGCACAGGCCCGGGTGGCGAAGCGCATGCAGCAACTGCGCACCGAGGATCCGGCAGTATTGTAGCCTGAATGCAAACGACAACGGTGAACCGAGAAAACGGCGTTGTCGGCAGAGCAGAGTCAACGAAGCAATGGCGGAAACGCGTTCGCCGGGGCCGACGCGCGCTTTCGGCGGAAGTTTCACGAGTTGCTTCGGATGCGACGTCTCCAACCACCTGTGGCCGCAAGCTTCAGCTTCGCTGGTTAACCATCTGTACGGAGTGCTTGGGTGGTGATTTTTAATAGCATTATTGTGTACCCCACGAGATAACACTGCAGGGAAGGCATACCTGTAAATGTGAAAGGGCACAATAAAATCATTTATATAGAGCAAAAAGGTAAAGTAATGCATGAAAGTCAGTGGTAGCCATGCAAGGGGTGCGGGAATAGCTGAGAAGTGCGACAATTTCATTTACAACAGGAGAACCCGTTGTTTCTAGATAAAATGACCATTCCACGGATACGGCGAGAAAATTACCGAAAGCAGCGACATACATTTTAGTGTGGCAAGTCACATATTTAATGAGCTCAAGCTCGACATACTTCAAACTTCCGGTTTCAGAATGAATACAGAGTCGTATCTTATCCACAAGACTAATACACTCCAGCCAATAGGTGTCAACCCTATCCCAGGGACCTCTTTGATCAGTCCTCTATGATAGGTACATAACGAAAAGCAGTGACGCTTCAGCCTTGTATCTAATAATTTCTAAGCGTTATCCTTACCGTGAAAGGACAATATTTAGCTGTGCTGCGTTTTTACAAACATGATTATGCTGATTGTGCCCCACGTTGACCCTCTTTAAGCGAGAAAAGACACAAGGCGTCTGCCCCTCTTGTCCCTCTGTTTCTTTTAAATGCGAAGCATTTCTTAGAACTTCGGCGACTTTGAGCGTATCTATCTATCTATCTATCTAGCCGCCTACGACTTTGTGCTCTCCTGGCCGTATCGTTAATGCGATTTATACCAAATTTGGTATGGCATAACATAACTGTATAACGAACATAAATGGCTGGTCATATCATGAAAATCATGACTAACTTGTCATGAAAAGTATGATTTACATGCCACGTTCATGGCGCGCTGGCGGCCGTTTTGTTAGCTTGATATACACCAAATTTGGTATTGAGTGACGTGACTGTATGACGAACATAAATGACAAATGGTAATATGGAAATCATGACTTGTCATGAGCGACATCACTTGCATTCCACGCTCATGGCGTGCTCGCGGCCGTTTCGTTAGCTTGAGATACACCAAATTTGGTATTGAGTGACATGACTGTATGACGAACATAAATGACAAATGGTAATATGGAAATCATGACTTGTCATGAGCGACATGACTTGCATTCCATGCTCATGGCGTGCTCGCGGCCGTTTCGTTAGCTTGAAATACACCAAATTTGGTATTGAGTGACATGACTGTATGACGAACATAAATGACGAATGGTAATATGGAAATCATGACATGTCATGAGCGACATGACTTGCATGCCACGCTCATGGCGCGCTCGCGGCCGTTTCGTTAGTTTGAGATACACCAAATTTGGTATTGAGTGACATGACTGTATGACGAACACAAATTACAAGTGGTAATATGGAAATCATGACATGTCATGAGCGACATAACTTGCATGCCACGCTCATGGCGCGCTCGCGGCCGTATTGTTAGCTTGAGATACATCAAATTTGGTATTGAGTTACATGACTGTATGACGAACACAAATGACAAGTGGTAATATGGAAATCATGACTTGTCGTGAGTGACATGACTTGCATTCCACGCTCATGGCGCGATCGCGGCCGTTTCGTTAGCTTGAGATGCACCAAACTTGGTATTCATTGAGATGACTGTATAACGAACACCAGTGGCAAGTGTCAACATCAAAATTTTGGCAGGCATGTCATCTACAGCGCCATTTACATACCACGCTCATGGTGCACTTGCGACCAGTTCGCTAGCATGATATATATGCACCAAAATTTGTATTGCGCGACGTAACTGTATGACGAACATAAATGACAGGTCCTATCATGTAAAACATGACATGCAAATTATGTAAAGCATGATTTGCTCCTTCCTGACTGCTTCGCATTACATCGATTCCCACAGTGAGTGGGATCTGCCGGCTTTTTTTGTTCATGCGTGTCCGCTTTACTCACCCAATGCGGCACGCCAGTGTATCTGAATATGAACCCGTCTCTCTCCTTCTCCTCCTTCCATAGTTTTCACACTTTCACTCTCCTCATGCACCTTTGCGGATCGGACAGAATGTAGAAAGCTTGCACATCCGTGCACTAATATGGGCACCAAGGCTGGGCACAGATACCCGGAAAGTATTCCGGAATACAGATATCGAAAAACATGGGTTGGAAGCATATTATACAGACAATGAGATGCATTGGCCTTTTATGTAACGGGATATTTCAGAGATACCTTCGCAAAAAGACGAAAACCGTATTCCGGAATACAGACACAGCGATACGGATACTGGTATATATTTTTTACAGCTAAAGCTGTTATCAGATGATGACAAAGGCCGTTTTTGGGCTGTAGTTGTCCGCCGCCGCCGGCGTTTGTATCCACTATCGTGCGAAATAAGAAGAAGACTAAAAAAATGCCCCCCACCTCCCCGAAGGGAATCGTGAGGAAATGCGAATGCGCCGACACCGACTTCATCGCCTTGAGAGGCGCCCAGCCAGCGAACGGTCGAGAGTGAGGCGCGAGCGGACGGGAGAGTGGGGCGCAGGGAGGAGAGAGAGCGAACGGTGAGAGAAGGAGCGGCGAAGCACTGCACCTACCCTCTCCTACACTCTCTCGCACCACATGCTCCGTTTGCTAGGGGCGAGGATAAGCGCGCGCGCCCGCAGCTGTTGCCTATGGGAGAGAGAGTGAGAGCGGAGAGATAACACCTGCCGGCGCGCGGACACCTCCTCAAC
Source organism: Rhipicephalus appendiculatus (assembly GCA_030522465.1). Taxonomy (NCBI): domain Eukaryota; kingdom Metazoa; phylum Arthropoda; class Arachnida; order Ixodida; family Ixodidae; genus Rhipicephalus; species Rhipicephalus appendiculatus. The sequence continues at coordinate 88,871 of JALIZH010011000.1, forward strand.
CTATCATCCGCCTCCTCCTCCGCGGACAACGCCGGACAACGCGGGACAACGCCGCCTGACATAGCCCGACTATGAAATGCATTCGCATTTAAAATTGGGGGGACCCTTAATCTTCGCCTTTAAGAGTTGAACGCGATAGCGATATCCTGTCCCGAGTGCTTACTTCAACCACTTAGTGCATACTTGCTATTCACCCACTACGTGGTGTTAAGGGAATACGCGCAGTAAGGTGTGTGCCGTTTGTAATGGTCGGCCGGCTTTAAACAACGAAATCGTTATGATAGTCAAATATTCTGACGCCCGATGGCAATGTACGCTTGTACCACGCAATATCCCTGGAATATAACATGTTATATGGCGATGCCTATATGAAGGACGCATGCGTTTGCGAAGCATGAAAGTTATTTTCACTGCATCTCCAAGCAGAGGAAGTTATTTTCACGGTATTTTCAAGCAGAGGCATGGCTGGGTGGTAGAACACCTGCTTGCCTGGCAGACGGCCCGGGATTGATCCTCACTCGGACCCGGAAATTTTTATTTTTATTTTATTTGCAGCTTTCTCGATTTTTCGGTCATGGACAAGATGATGATTTTTGGCTCACAACCAACGACGCCTACACCGACACCGACGCCGACGCCGGAATTTCTCCGAAACGAGATCTTTAACGCTATCGCGTTAATAAATAAAAATACCAAGGACACAATGGGAATCGAACATGAGTCCCCTGCGTGGCAGCCCAAAACTCTACCACTGAACTACGCCGGTACTTGAAACTCCGTCGCAAACTGACCCTATGAAGGCTTCATGTCTCATAAGGAATCGCGTTAACATGTGTAATGAAGCGTTTTAGAACCCTAAAGCAATAACCAGGCGTCACGCAATGCGAATTGCGTAACGAGCGCTCCAACCTATTACGAGCGCTCCAACCTATTACAAATGTTCCAACCTATTACAAAAGCCACAGGCATAATTCTTCATCGTGGTTAGCCACAGCGTCAACCAAGTGCACTTAATGCGTTACAAGTGTATAGTGGGTACCGCGCTTTTCCGAAGAATGACGAATAATGGCATAGTGCACGCTTCCGCACTACAAAAAATATCTGATAATTTATGGGGTAGTGGGTACCAGTGATGTTCCGTGCAGGGAATTTTCCCGTTTTTCAGGGAATTTTCGACAGTCATTTTGGACGAAAGGGAAGAAGGGAATCTTCGTGATATTGCAGGGAATTTTGAGGGGCGGCGAAATTTTTTTTATAACGATCAAAAGACTGTGGACATGAGGCTTTCGCATGTCGCAATCGTTTCTGGCGCATGTAGCGCGCCAAACCACAGCCTCTAAGGTTCGTTTTTAAAGACCATAGTCTTTAAAAACACAGTCAATATATATTGACTGGGTTTTAAAGACCCAGTCAATATATATTTTAGTCACTTCACATTTATTTATTTTTTTCTTTACGGTAGTTTGCAGAACCGTTCCTAATCAAGTCAATAAAATGTTAAATACCCCCACAAAAGGTTGTTTTATTTCACAATATTTCATCACAATTATTGAAAAATTGACGTGCTTTTTGTACAAAATGTGATGCATATTGACACATGTCATTTATGAACCACCTGCTGTGGCACATACGCCTTTAGGAGTGAAGTAGAAGAAGAGAAAACGTTTTTGCTGCTCTGGTTCTGGAGCGCACGTCGACGCCCGGCTTCGTGTATTGTTTCGCCCGCGACATTACTGGTGGAGGTGCGGGGTACATGTACCTTGGCTCCCAAGTGTCAGCAGACACTCCTAGCAACTTGGGGACAGCGACATCTCCCACAGCGAGAAGCAGCCGCCGCGTGCGAGGACTACCCCCCGAATTCAGTCCCTTGTCATCGAGACTCGAAAAGATGACAACTCCGACGACAAGCCAGGCGAGTCAGACTAACGATGCACATTGTCGCGCATGTTTTTCATGCGCCCCAGACACCGAGACCGTTCCATGGTGACATTTTCGAGGATGTGGACGACTGGCTCGACCACTTTGATCGGGTTGCGAACATCAACGAATGGGATAATGCTCGCAAGCTGCGAAGAGTTTACTTCGCGTTGGAAGATTCCGCGAAAACGTGGTACGAGAACCACGAGGGCTCCTTTGCGACGTGGCAAGAGTTCAGCCAGCAGCTCCGTGACGCGTACCGCAACGCTGAACGAAAGGAGAGAGCTGAGCAAGCCATCTCGTGTAGGAACCAGCGGCCGAACGAGAGAGTCGCGATGTTTGTCGAGGACATGCTTCGACTGTTCAGGCGCGCAGACCCTGCTATGTCGGAGGAAAAGAAGGTACGGCATTTGATGCGTGGAGTGAAAGAACAGCTCTTCGCTGGACTAGTGCGCAATCCACCGACAACTGTGGCCGAGTTCATCAGCGAGGCAACTACGATGGAGCGCACTCTCCAGCAGCGGTCGTCACAGTACGAACGCCATGACGTCAGAGCCACTGCATGCTCTATCGGGTCTGACAGTGAGAGGCAGGCCCTCGCAGACTTCATACGAAGTATCGTGCGGGACGAGCTACGCCAACTCCAAGCAGTGGGACCCAACCACCTGTGACAGCACTCGCGGACGTCATCAGGAATAAGGTCAGACAGGCGGTCGCCCCACTCGCATCATCAGTGCCTGAGGTCCCCGTCCTAACATATGCGGCTGCACTACGATCTCCGGCACCACCAGCCACACGTCCCCCCTATGCGGACAATCGACCAGGCCTACCCATCCATTTCAAGGCACCGCTTCGAGACCGCCACCCGGCTCAAGGTTCCCGAGCGCACCCACATATCTGCCGTCTGGCCCAAGACCAAGTACTAGCAAGGCAAGCGTGTGGCCCACGTCGGATAACCGTCCACTGTGCTACCACTGTGGCGAAGCGGGTCACGTATATCGCAACTGCCAGTACCGCCAACTCGGTCTCCGCGGCTTTCACCCCGACGCTCGATGCCCACGCTACGGTGAGCGCCCCCGCGAAATTGAAGCCTATCTCACGGGCCAGCGAATGGCTTCGACTGGTCAGCAGCACCAATCTAGATCACCATCGCCTCGCCGGTCTACGTCACCCAGCTTGCCCTCGTCGTCTTACGCTCCTTTCAGGAGCCGTTCCCCGAGTCCCCGAAGGGGAAACTAGGAACCGCGACTTCTGGGGGTGAAGTCGCTGCCCGACGAACTTTCAAAGAACCTCCCTCGACGCAGCGACCCGACGACGACCGTTCCGGTTTTTCGCTATGGTTTTTCGCTGCCTTGTTTCGTCCGCGACAATATAGATACAGAGCGTCTGCTAGGCACATTAATCGCCACGTCACTCAGTAACAAAAAAAAAACAAGAATAAACTTTCCTTCTTATGCAGTGGCCGTGTGCATAGGCATGTGCAGCATTCCTTCCGTATCGCATACCGCTTAAAGCGAGCTCTAAGGTAGCTCCTTCGTACTATTAGAAGCCGATCTCAGAGGCGATGCTTTGAGTTGGGCAGGAAAGAAGAGAAAGCAATGGGAAGAGCCTGTAACACGTCGAACACTATATATATATATATATATATATATATATATATATATATATATATATATATATATATATATATATATATATATATATATATATATATATATATATAGATAATGCGTGATACATAATAATTTTTAATAATATATTATATAATATATAATAATATAATGCTTGATACAAACATCGGACGTCCGTCCGATGTTTGTATCACGCATTAATTCAATCTCACCTTAGTTACTGCCTACTGATATGGGGAACCACATGCCAATCAAATATGAATCGGCTCATTAGTCTTCAGAAGCGAGCAGTTCGCTCAATAGAAAACCTTGGATACCGTGATCATACGGCCAATATATTCTTAAAACATGGCCTTTTAAAAATTACTCACCTATATATATAATCTTAGGCTCGCCACATACATACGAGGTGAACTGGAGAAAAATGCAACCCTTTTTCTTCAAAGGTATCTTCCAACTAACACTCAATACAATTTCAGGCACGATCAGTTTAGAGTTCCCTTTTGTAGGACATTGTATGGTACAAAACAGCTTACATACTTAATCCCATCCTTTATAAATGCACATCCCAGTACTATCAGTATTGCGCAAAACTGCAAGTTTTTGAGTTACTTTAAAAATGTCATGAAGAGGTACTTGCTTTCTGTTAGTGACTGAATTCATTACTAGGTCTCTTCTGTTGGACGTATCGTTTTGGTTCAGTGCTGTATGCATAATTATTTTTTCGAGTTTGCCGCATTGTCAGTGCCACATTGTCCTTGTAAACATTTTTCCTGTTATTACGAATTGTAACAGCGTATACAACATTGTTGTTGCCTAGAAAGTCTGTTGTTACTTTTTTTCTGTCATTTATATGTAACAAATTTATGTTTTTTAACTCTTTTGCACAAACTTTATGTATCTACTTGTGTTCTATGCTGCCGCACTGTTGGAGCAATGTATGGGTGACAAGGCCGTAGTCAGGCAGACAACGTTCTGCCTTTTGCCTTGCATCCAAGACTCACTCTGAGTCTGAAATAAATGAATTATTATATACACACACATATATATATATATATATATATATATATATATATATATATATATATATATATATATATATATATATATATATATATATATATATATATAACTTCTTTTGTGCAGGGAAATATGCGGGGATTTTTGGCGATGTATGCGGGGAAAAATGCCGGAAATTGGGAATTTCCGGGCCTCGGAAAGGGAATTTTTCTGTCCAGGACGGAACATCACTGGTGGGTACCATGCAGGTGTGTTTGTAGTAGTTGTCCCAAGAGTGTTTAAAAAAGGCTCTTGAAAGGCCGCTCTTCCAGCTTTCGCTGTGACTGTGCTGCGCGTTCCGCGGAGGCCTTGCGGTTTTTTTTTTCGGTGATGTTCATACTGCGCAAATACATATATCAGGTGAATGATGTTACAGCGGATTTAACCTTGCAGTTCATTTATTCATTTATTAGAGCGCCACGAATACAATGATGAGGGGGGTAATGAAGTACATAATTGGTAATTATTGCATTACTACACGGCTGAGGATTCCCCTGCCCATGTAGGCTGGCCATAATTATCTACACTGTGAACTGTTTCACACCCTTAAGGGTGAATTTTCGATAAAACACCATCGGACACCCCTTTTTTTGGCCAAGATTATCCAAAAGGGTGGAATTTCACGTAAACCACCCTTTGTACACCTTTTTTCATTTTTGGGTGTACTATAGGTGTATGATCAGAAATTACGCCCTAGAGTGTATGTTCACAAATTCCACCGAAGGGTGTTTCTTTGAATGTTACACCCATTGTATTTTTAGAAGGATCAATACGTATCACATGCCAACGGATGCAATCAAACCGCATAACAACTTTTCGGTGAAAAGATCGATGTTTCGGCTTTTGTTTTCATTTCACATTTTATTCGCCGACATATACCGCGCTATATACCATATTTAATGTACCACTCTCTTGTTTGCATTATTCACAAGATTCCTCACACGTTCAACGGCTTCATGGGTTGACTTTGTGTGATTCATACTAAAAAAGTATTTTGCAGCCCCTCGTAACCGTTCATCATTCTCAATGAAAGGGCGGTAAAAGAGATGGTGTTGCGCTTAACCTATATCATGAAACGATTACACATTGTTTTCTACAGGTCATCATGCGCGTTTTCTAATTTGAAATCACAATGAGCTTTTCTTTTAGAACAACTGTTTTATTTACACTGTGGTGCACATATTCCTGTACATTGAAGTATTTCACATCGATTCACAAGTCGCTGATTTTATCAGTGAGTTATATTTAAACTTATGATCACGGATCAGCTCAAAGTGACAGTATGCAGCGTACGTATTACCATGAAACTAGGCATGTTTACATTGAACTGTCTGCCCAACTGAAATTGGCCGACGGCCGATGGTTGGTAAACAAGTGGGCAGTGCTCGGCAACCGCTGTTGTCGGCCGTCCAGTGGTGGCACAAAGTGGAGCCCTGATTGGGCAACCAATATCGCTGGTTATTAGTTGACCAAAGACGTTCAGCCAACGGTCGGCAAATGATTGGGAAATTTTCGGCACCCAATGCCCGAGTGACCAAACGTGGTCCTTTGTAGGGCCATGCTTTGCTACCTACCACGTTGGCCAGTTCCTATGAACCAGCCACAAGCCGACATTGCATTTTATCTGTGGGCGCAAATTTTTTTTCCTACGCCGCGCACATTATTTCTCGGTCACCGAAAATTTCTTGTTTGAGCGTTCAGCGTCGGCTGTCACTAGGTTGCACTAGATTATTTGCACGATATTATTTAAACCAGCTGTGCACCACCTGCCGTCTACATGGTCGGCCTGCGGCCTTGGGCATATGTTGACAGCTGGAGGTCGGCCGGTGTGAGGCCCATAACCAAAATCAACCTCGGAACCTTGTTGACCAAGCTCGGGTCATGACCGGCTAAGTCGGCCATGCATGTTGGGCCAGCATAGAGCCGAGGTCGTTTTTTCAGTTGGGTGAGCTCACTCTGCTGCAGCTGCTGTACACGCATGGCACGCCGCAGCACAGTTTAGGCGCACACCCGCTAAGCACCACAAGTGAACTTCTCCAATGGGACGCATCACTCCGCCGGGCGCTTTATTTTTTCTTTTCTTTGTTTTTCTTTTTTGTCGAGGAACCCTCGTGGGTCGTACATTCTACGCGTGAACGATCACAGACGACACTAGTACAATGTACCCGTGCCACAAGAAGGAGGAACCGCAGTTGACTTGTGGCATTGTGATTGACAGGTTAATGATTTCGTGTTGCGCTGCGAATGACGAGACGAGGACGATGCAGGGACTACAGGACAGGTGGTGCAAACTCACAACTCATTCGCAGCGCAGCAAGAAACCATGAACCACCACCAACTAGCCCAATTCATTGCTCTGCTAAATGTGATTGACAGCCCTTACAATTGCCTTACAATTCCACTCAGTGATAGCACATTCCTATGCTTGCACGAAATTCACCACATGAAATAAAAGCAAGATTCATTGCTACTGCGTCGGTAAAAAGAGCGTATTCTCCAAGATATTATCAACGATTGCTGAATGGTGGAATGTTATTTAAAAACAGGCTGTTAGCACAGCAGGGCCGTGGCCAGACTTTATGCAGGGACGGGGGGGGGGGGGGGAGGAGAGAAGGGGGGTCCGACCCCTCTGTATGTAAGTACATTTTTGCCAGTGCTTGCGCACATGCGGGTCCAAATAAACATAGAAAGGGGCGGGGGGTGAGTCGAATACCGAACGCAACTCCCTCCCCCCCGCCCTTCCCTAGCCTCCTGGTTATATCTACGATGCACAGGTAACGAAATTTTAACCCGAACTTGTCGAAACAATGCCCCGTTGACGCTCTAGTCGGAAAAAGAAAAATGTGAATCTCGAAGGCTACAAATTTGCCACATACACACGTCAGCAGTAGCTGAAAAAAAACACGCTTTAAAGTTCTGCTAGCACAAACATGTTGTTAAACATAAAATATTACAATCTGTCATGGTTTATTTGTTTTGAAAGATTATTATAAAACGGCGCTGCTAAAGTCAATTCACTGATGTAGTGATATTAATCTCAGAGGTGATGAATTTCGATTTCGGACTCGTGGCAACTGCGCATCACGATCATCATAAACAGACGACCTTTGAATCTGTTGTTGACATGTCGTGTGCGCGTTTGCTGCATGCTAACGGTGGGGGGATTGTTCTTCGATTCACCTGCTTTCTTTTGGATGTGTACTTCGACGGCTTCCACGGTGACGTAGTTCACGCGTACAAAAGATATAGTGCGTGTCACTGCAATCTCCGAATCCGTGGTGGATCGGCAAGTACGGAACAACGACTTCGGTGCGGCGCAGTGCGTCTCCTCTGTCAACGGCTTCCGTTGAAGCTAGTGCTCTCCGCAAGCTGAGTGCTTCCGATCAAGCATTCAACGAAGTGTACGCTGGGAGCCACACGGAGAGCGCTTTTGGATTTCTGAAAAGGTAAGCTTTCGTGCTTGCGAACAACGAAGCGCTACAAGTGCATGCCTGCCAACTCTCCCGATTTGCCCGCGGGACTTATGAATTTCGGCGAACTATGGCAGTACGGGCGCGGCGATAAATATCCCGAAATATAGCCTTCTCTACGTAAAGAAAATAACGATGACAAATGAGACAGGTTCTAAAATTTTTTAACCTTGTTCTATGGTGTTCGCCATGGTACCTTGCTGTCGTGCGAAAGACGTACGTACTAAGATTAGGAAGGGGCTACTCGTTGTCAGGTGAGCACGGCAAACTATGTCCCTTCATTGCACGCGCCGTATAATTGCGTGTACCAGTACGGTCACTGACGTCTAATAACTTTACTGGACATCATTACTAGATGTATGTGATATCTATATCGTAGATAATCAGGCTATATAAATATTGATATCCTTGGGGAAGGGCTTGAACAGCCAGACTTAGTTGCACATATCATCTTTCTGCATTTCTCCACCTTTGTGGTGTGCCACATAGAATGCTGTAGAATTGAATATTTCTAAATAGTTTGACGTATGGTTTCGGCGCTGTGTTTACATGGAGTCTTAGCCAAAGTGCACCAATACACGCGTACAAAAAACCTTCATTTACGGTGATACAGCACAGCTGATAATGCTGTATGCATAGTTTGCCGCCAAAGAACACGCACACGAAAGAGAAGATGAGGACGACACCACGGGTGGCTGTCGATTAAAGAAAGCAGACCTAACAGCATTCCTCTGTTTCACGCGTCTCGTGTGTGCATGTTTCATCATTGTGAATGTAAACAAGCTGACCCAACTAATAAGCGTTCCATGCATATATTCCTGTTGTTAGCCTCTTCCACAATAAGTTCTGTATTTTTCTTGAAAATGCCTAGCGATTTAGAGCTTATTCGAGAACATCTGTATAACTTCCTTGTGAAACACTGTCTGTTTCAGATTCAGATTCAGATGGTTTATTTTTCTTGAATTTCACCAAGAAAGGTACAGAAGCTAAAGGTATGACAATACCTGACAAAAGGCCTCTGTACCCATTTCGCCAAGATATTAACAAAAAATACACAGTAAATTGTTCACAGCACACAAAATTTTGTTTAAATGTAACATGAAAATATAAACAAGAAGACCGATAAATATTACAGTTCACTTATAATTTGAAAGAATACTTTGTGATAGAACCAAGGAAAGGTTTTATACAGAAGTGCGCAAACAATATGTAAAAACAAGAGAATACATGCTAAGTACAATTCATTTAACACAACATTTGTGTGAAAAATTATTTCATGAATAAACGAAGAAGAAGAAAAACTCAAGTAGTTCTGAGCAAAAGCATGACAAGTCATTATACACACAGGAATAGCACATTTATGTACAAGGTAAAAAATAACATGTGTTTCAATCACGTAATTTGGAAGCGAATGCTTTATCCAGTAACATCCTTTTTTTGTTTTTTTTTTCTTAAAGAGGCCTGGATGAACATCGAAGTCCAAATCTCTTTCGAATTCATTGAGAAGTGACATGGTTTGATATTTCAAAGATTGCTTGCCATAATTAGTCCGTGTTGTTGGCGTGTGTCGCGTTTGATTTCTAAAGTAGTAGGTTGATTGCTTATTACTGTTATTTATGTATAATTTTTCACCGTGTATTAGTTGAAGTAATTTAAAATGAAATATTTGGTCAGCCCTTAACATATTATGCTTTAGAAATAATGGCGCTGTTCTAAGATCCCGCGGGTGGCCCTTATAGCGTTCAAAGCAGCGTAGTACACGTTTTTGCAATATTACTAATTTATTGTAGTTCCCTTGCGTTCTCGTTCCCCATACTAAATTTCCATAGCATAATTTTGAGTAAAATAGTGCATAATACATATTTTTCATTAGCCACACCGGCACGAAAGCGGCCGCTTTGTATAAACATCCCACACTTTTTGCCAGTTCCACTGATAAATTATTAATATGTGCATTCCAAGATAGGTGCTCTTAAAATATAACACCCAGAAATTTTTGTGTGCCAACTCTACTAATAACGTAATTGCCAACTCGCTATTTATCATTTTGTGCATTGCATGAAAGATGATGTATGTAGTCTTTTTTGCGTTTGACTGCATCCGATTTTCCCTTAACCCGGCCCGACCGCAGATCGGGCCCGACTGAGGCCCGAGCCATTAATCTAGGCGGTGCTGCCTGAACATGGTATCGACAGCAAGGCCTTTTAAGTAGCGAATATCTACACTTTGTTGGCGCATGCTACGCTAACATGTATGCTATAATCTACAGTAATTCCTTGTACAAAAGAGACTCGCTGTAGTAACAGTTTATCTGACATACTGCGTACGATAAACCGTTATTCGGCAACGGTATATTGTGCATATCAAGAGCGTTTGGTAGCAGCTATTGTAGCAAGAAAAGTGATTTGCAGCATGAGTTCATTTTCAACAGGGAGCATATTAACACGCAGAAAGAGAACAGAACCCTCCCTTCACTTTGTTTTACTGCTCGCTGTATTTATATTTAAAGTATGCTCTACCATCAAACCCAATCGTGCACCCTTCCGGAGGTGTAGTGCTTGTCTTCAGCACAGTAGCAGCTTGCCATGCCAAGAGAAATAGAGGGGGAGGAACAAATTTATTACCTTTGTTAGAAATAAGCTAACCTAGATAATAATTAAAACGAACTCCGTGCACCAAGTGTACTTTTCGAAATACGTATGAACAGCCAAAAGGACAAAAAAAAAGCCCCCACCTCCCCGAAGGGGAATCGTGAGGAAATGCGAATGCATTTCGCGCGCGCTTCACTCCATTTATATATGGTGGTTGTGGTTCGAAGAAGGAAAAGGCGCCTAATTTCTGCAGCCCGGTCGGGAGCACGGCGCAGCGCCTTTTTTTTTGCTTTTTCTTGTTTTTGTAATTTTTTTATTTATTTTTTTTTTAATTTTTTTTTCATATATAGCTCCGCCGAGCTCCGCCGCAGACCGCTTTTAGTTAACGCGCACGCTGCGAATTTTTATTGTTCAACAACGCACAGGAGAAATCTCCCACCGGCACCACCTTGGAGGTCAAGATTCATTGCCATATATACGGGGTGGCCAGTGAACGGTTGTGCAGCGCGAGCAGTCGGTTTTTTCAACCAGGAAACTCGCTAACAGACGCTGCCTGTGTCGGCGTCGCGAGGCGAGAGAAGAGAGGGGGGGGAGCGTAGGAGAGGAGAAGAGAGGTGGGACGCGCATGCGCAGTGGGAGTGTGGACCGGCACGGGCAGGGATGCCTAGAGGAGAGAGGCGGGAGCGTAGCAGGGGGAGAGAGGAGGGGAGGCGCATGCGCAGTGAGGGTGTGGTTGCCGCGGGGAGGGATGCCTAGAGGAGAGAGGCGGGAGCGTAGCAGGGGAGAGAGGAGGGGAGGCGCATGCGCAGTGAGGGTGTGGTTGCCGCGGGGATGGATGCCTAGGGGAGAGAGAGGGAGAGAGGAGGTTTTTTTATTTTTATTTTTTTTTTGAAAGGGTTTGCGCATGCGCAGTAAGGGCGGTCACGCCGTACACCACCACCACCGGATTAAGCTTCGCCATAAGATGCTTCACATCTAACACCTGCCGACGCGCACGCCTCCTCAACCTATCCTCCTCCTCCTCCTCCGCGGACAACGCCGCACAACGCCAACGCCGCACAACGCCAACGCCGGATGCCTGACATAGCCCGACTATGAAATGCATTCGCATTTAAAAAAATTGGCAGATCCCAACTACCATGGCAATCGATGTTATGCGAAGCATGCGGAGGCAAGGTGACGGGGTTGTAATTTTTTTAATGAGTGAAACGGTACGAAATGACGCTAAAGATATGTGCAAATGTTGTACGCACAGACATTTGTTGAACGGTCGCGTATGTTTCATATAACCAGTTGTTTACAACTGCATAACGATGCCAACAGAAACATGGGTATTACCAACACCGGAAACGGTAAGCCAAGTAGCACTTGTGCTTGCGAGAATGGTAGACCTGGATAGTGCTTCGTGGACCAACTACAGACGATGGCGCTTAAGTATACAAGTGACGTTAACCCGACATGACGCCTGCCTCATAGGAGTACATATGTAATGTTTATAAGATCAGATAGCCAGCACTGCAACCACAATTGACGGTTCACCAACATTACGCCTGCATAGAATTTTTTCAAAGCAGTTCCGACACCTGACGTGGCTCTGTGGTACAATATTTGATTGCCACGCAGATTGTTTGGGTTCGATTCCTGCTGGGACCCTGATATTTATTATTTGCATTCGTCGGGTCAATGCTGCCGACGTCAGTTCTTCTTACGCTCTCGCATTCAAATTACTGATGTCTGTCCTCGCCGTTCCTGGGTAGATATAAATTGTCAAACACCAGTGGCGCATACCCGCATGCCGCGGGCCGTGGTATACGGGTATGTGCCACACATGTCTGCAGGAAATGGTTTGACGACGTACGCGGCAGGATTTTCACGTTATTCATGTCATGACTAGCCAGACGTATTCGTCCATACCTCTTACCCTCCCATACAAATTTTTGTCTACTCCAAGTTAAGTAGGCGATCACGAGAGCACCCAGACGTTGCCGGCTAGATAGATATATAGATAGATGCGTAGATAGAAACGCAAAAGTGCTTACAGTAGGCAAAGAAATGCTTCGCATTTAAAATTTGTTATAGCATTATTTCCGTATATCACACACTGCACTGCTGGCATAAAGTCTACAGGGCCGAAGAACTTGTGTCTTTAGGTATTGTTTGCTGCGTTTCTTTTAAATGCGAAGCATTTCTTAGCGAACTTCGGCGACTTTGAGCGTATCTATCTATCTGTCTATCTATCTATCTATCTATCTACCTATCTATCTATCTATCTATCTATCTATCTATCTATCTATCTATCTATCTATCTATCTATCTATCTATCTATCTATCTATCTATCTATCTATCTATCTATCTATCTATCTATCTATCTAGAGACTATAGCGTAGTGTGCCCGGCAGCACGCACGCCGTCTGGTAGCAGAGACGAAGATCACGGAGTGGTTGATATCTGTTCCGACAGGTGCCGCCACCCTACCTGCTAATCTTATTTGAGCGCATTCCACAGGCAATCAGATCAGCAGCCTTGGCGACGTCGTGCTACCGGTGGATGTCGTACTGTGAATGTGCGGTTGGAAACGCATTTGGCTGTGCCGCAGTGATCTCCAGCAATTCACACATTTACAGCGTTGTAATAAATTACAGTTTACGCAGAGAGCTTAAATTAGTCTGTATATGTCCCTTAGGACTTATTCCACCAGCCTACAGTGTTTGTACGAAATCGTCAAAACCGTTTCAGGGTCCCTTTAAAGGACCTGTCCCAGATAGCCTGAGGCCTTCCTCCAATAGCACCATCTCAAGATTCTGAAATTTCTGTCCGGAAAAGCAACGTGCTAAATCTACTGTCCTAAACGATACCAATTTCCAGCACCTTAGGTTTTCATAGAATAGCGCATGGTGTAGTACAAGACCATTGGGAGTAACGTTAACTAAACTGCGATGCAGAATGCCATTGTGAGTGACGTACTAGCGCACTTAGCGGGGACCAGCCAAACAGTCGGCCACAGTGTGTTTTCGCTTCCGGGGTTCGTCTCTGCGTTGCAATGCAACGAGCTCGGCAGTCGGGCCATGGACACTGACGTGTGAAGACGTGTACCATAATGTGCGTACGACAACTTAGCTCAATTAAATAGTTTGTTAAGCTCCGAGTCTCTCTGTGAGCAGCCCAAGCCTCACATTTGGCGCAGTCGACGTCGGACCTTTGCCAAGCCAGCCAGCCACGGCAGCACAAGAACGCTGGTCAGTAGCCCTTCGTCTTTTAGACCGCGTCTGCAATTGCACACACGCCGTCGACGACTCGCGTCTCAAGAGACTCTCGCCTTCTCGTCACAGTCGTTACGAGAAAACCATGAACATTGACCACTAGACAAAAGCTCGAAGCTCGCGTTTGATCTGCGGCGTTCCGCCGTCTCGCCTTGTTGCTGGTTTGTCGAGCGTCGCCTGCAGGTGCATCATGCCTAGAATTAATTGACAAGAGCTGGATTACGCGACCATGCTGCGGTTCGGAGTTGACCTCATCCGCGAAGAACTGACTCGTCGCGAAATAGACTGCACCGGTAACAAAGAAGAGCTCGTTCAGCGTCTCGAAGCCGACATTCGGCAACACCGTGAAGCAACGCCGCGGTCAAGCGTCGATGGCACAGAGGTCGCCGGCAACGCGCGTTTGCCCTTTGATACCGCAACGCTCGAAAGCCTGACTCTACTGTTCCAGCAGCTCCCACGCCCCTCGACAACAATTACCACACTGCCTGACTTGTCCTCGTCGATAGCGTACGTCGGTGATTCTCCAACGCAAAATGTTAACCCTCTATTGCATGAATTATGACAAAATCAATTGAAAAATTATTTGATCATTTTTTATCATTAACTACATGAAGAATAACATGTACAAACATTTTCAGATTTATTGTGACTGTATTAATGAAGATACAAACCATGCAAGTGGGCGAGCGAAATTGCTGCCATGGCTGAAAAACAAAATCACACTGATTACGGTCTTTTTAGCTTGATTTCTGGAATGAAAGCACATCAATTGCTTCCTGTGTTCAGGCATAATTGAACATTTTGGTTAGTGCATCTGACTGCCGACATCTACGTGCAAGAGGGCCGCTTACACGTTTGGCTCTTCGCATGGTGCCGCCTTGCTGCACTTTCCTGCCCGAATTTCCAACCGTTGACTTGTGGTTGTGAGCGTCAGTTGCCGACAAATCGTAAAAGCTGAATATCGCCGTGCACTGGTTAGACTTCACATAATTTTTTCGTGCACCCACGCCAATAATGTAACAAAAAATTGCCAGGTACTGCTGCTGACACTCGATATTTTCGTGAAGCATCTCAAAACCTACCACCACAACTGAAATCTGGCAAAAACGAGCTGTGCTGCATGATCACAGATGATTTCTTTTTGTTTGTATTTGCACGGTGCAACAAAACATAGATGGTATTATATTGCACATTTCATCACTCACGTGTATACTGTGCCAAATATGGCACATATCGATTTCCGACTATATACCGTAGTAGAAAACGGAATTGAGAGGAGCCTTAATGAGCATGAATTTTCAAAGCCACGAGATATGCCAAAATAATTTTTTCTTGCTTCTGCAACGAGAAAATGGTTGCGAGAAAAATATAGAAGACACTGTTGTTCATGATCCGAGCTTGCACGTGCACCGTGAAATCTATTTCATGTCTAGATTTCATACTGCTCGAGGGATGGCAGCGCTTTTTTATATTTAGTGCACGTAACTATAATGATTACTCTAACTGTGTCACATTCTCCACTGGTCCTCTTGCGCCCGCTATAAAAAATGTTAATCGGTATGTGCCAAATATGGGACGCCATGAAATAGAGGGTTAATGTCTGGATGAATGACATCCGCCGTGTACAACAGCTTGCCGCATGGGATGACGCTACCACTCGCCTTATTGCCGCAAGCAAACTGAAAGGCCCAGCTCTAAATTGGCATTTAGCTTTTGCGCATAATCATCCGACGTGGGAAACGTGGAGCGCGGCCTTGAAGCAAGCATTTTCGTCAAAGCTGACCCTCTTCGAGTGGCAGGAACGCGTCATCAAGATTAGACAAGGCCCAGGCAAGAGCCTACAGGAGTACGCTTACGCGAAGCTACGAGAGATTGAAAACTGCCCTGTAATGCTCGCCGACGCCCAGAAAATTGACTACCTACTGCAAGGCCTCAACGAGCCACATGTTATTGCAGCCATCGCGGCTAATGGACCTTCGACGATACGAGACTTCATATCCACGTGCACAAGCCTGGACAAGTGCACTCCCCATATGCAACACACGGCAAGTGCAAACCCACCGGTATGGCCTTCCCTGCAGTCAATTCGAAGTGCCAGCCACCAGCACCGACAACAGCTACAACAGCGCAGCCAAGGCAACGCATTTCCGCGTTGCCCAGAGAAGAACAGGAACGACGTTATGAAGCCATTTGCGCACGCTATGGGGCCCCAGCATTCCGCAGTGGCGAAGACATAACTCAAGCAGTCTGCTACAAGTGCAATCATTTGGGGCATTTGGCAGCGGCATGTCCTTCGCGTACGAAGTCACCAAGGAGCCAATCGTCGCTCAACCCTGGCGCCGGACAGCCACTAGCGCTACACAGTTTGCCCGGAACACTAGAAGGTTCACAACAGCTGTGCCCATTTTTCACGGCGACCGTTACATGAGTCGGAGAGCACGACGCTTACCCAGACTCTGGCTCGAAAGTTGCATTGATTTCGAAAGACATCCTTCCCTCTGCAATGGTGTTGCCCTGGACCAATCTACCTCTTTCCGTTGTTGGAGGTGGTACAGCACTACCGGTTGGGTCAGCCCTCCTGAAGAAAACTATTGGCCCTATTTCTGGTGTGGTGGAGGCAGAAGTTTCGGAAAACAATATTCTTCCCCTTATTTTGGGTGAAGACTGGTTTGCGGCCGCACAAGCTCGCTTGGTCTTTCAGCCACAACAACCTACTCAGATCCAACACCCAGCCACGGGTGTAAAGCTCCTAGCCACTCAGCGTCTGGTCCCGCAAATGGCCAATGCGTTCACTTTAGCCCATTCAAAGCGTTTCCTGCCGGCTAAAGCACCACAAGACTGCCTTCAACGAGAGTCATTGCCGGTGCCAGAAGAACCTCGTTGGCAAACTTTGGCCGCGAGCACATTGCCATCGGACCGAACCTCTGGCGCGCCACACGGCTGCACTACCGTGCCGGTAACCATCCACCCCGACCTGCCGGCAGTCATCTTAGGCTGTGGCAAAAGTCGAGAAAAGAGGTGCTACAGCCGGGAGAAAAAGAAGGAGCTACAGCCGCGAGAAGAAGAGAAGCCTGAGCCGAGAGAAGAAGAGAAGCGAAAGTCGCGAGAGGAGATTGAGCCGTAGCCAGGATACAAGTCACCGCCGCAAAGAGAGGAAAAGAAGCAGGAATCGGAAGAAGAAGCGAAGTCCCAACAGATAAAAGAGGCGGAGCCGCAGCCCACGCGCCCACAGCGTGTGCACCAGCTTCTCCTCACCTGCAAACTTTGTGCTTGCGTGAGTGTGGACACAACGTGAAACCAAGGGACTTGGTCATCCGGGGAGAGATGAAATGTGAGTGACGTACTAGCGCACTAAGCGGGAACCAGCTTGAGAATGTCTAGCGTATGGACAGAGGTCCACTCCTTTTCTTCGGGTTTTTTTTTTGTTTTTGCACAAGCAGACTCCCCTGTAAATATTTGGCTTATGTACACGTACGCTGTTGCACTCTGAGGCCCCGTTGTCTCTGGGCACCCGTAAATATGATTCGACAGAAAAAGAGGCCCACCGCTTTCGTATTTGTGCGAGCCACAGTGAAGCTACCCCACGCGCGATGCTAACAAAAATTCTGATGTAATTCAGTGCACCACATCTGTGCTTTTGTACCCAGCGCAAACAGGTATTCTTGACAGTTGTCGGTAAACGGGGAGGGTGGGAGTGGGGAGCACACAGGCTTTACTCCGCCCCAGGGGATTATCAGTCTTCCGATTATCGGCTGATGAACAAAGCAACAGCAATAATACGCCTGGTGGAAATATTTACAACCACAAGAAAATGCAACATGTGGCAATAAGTGTCAAAAGTTAAATCATGCAATTCCTAAAACAATATGTAAGGGTGTGCTGTCAACCCAGCTTGTGCCACCCCCACCCCTCAAAAGGGAAGGTAATTTCCCCAAGTATATGACACACGAGAGTTCGGTATTATTCTATGGAAGAGACCTTTTGTAAATAACTCCTTGATGAAGGGGGGAGTATTTAATTCAGTCAGTGTGCTTCCTTGTGCCGTGTGATTCTCGGCACGGCTGCAAACGCAGCGCATTATCCCCCCCCCTTAATATCCCATTCAAAATGTGCCACAGGGAACAGCTCTGAAGAAGAAGCAGTCGCTTGTATCTTATGTCCCTGATACGAGCCATGACCGTAATACTGCCCGTTAGCACTCTCTATTATCTACCCACGTTTTAACAAAGTAAGCTGCCGAAGCAGTCCGGAGTTTACCTGGTAGATGCGTTTATCAGCTGGTTCCACACCTTCCACAACCACGGTCGAGAACAGGTCAGGCGGTTGGTTGGTTGGTTGGGTCCTGGAAGGACTGGCTCAACCCACTACAGGGCATCGGCCAGGAAGCATGCCGCAGCCAGCTTTGTGAAGGAAAAAAAAAAGAAAAAACTTCTCGAAAAAGATAAATACTAGTAAAGCAAAAATGATAGCAGTAATATTAATTTCTTAATGCACTACTAATTAAAACAAGCAATAAATAATAAAAAAAGTAAGTAAATGCAGACCATTTAAAAAAGGCATGAAATCATAACGCACATATTTCCTTATATTATTAAGATGGCAGTCTATTTGTATCTTTTATATAACTAAACAGCATCGTATATGCCCCTGTTGCAATGCTCCAGTGCCAACGCCCCCAGAGAGAGTAATGCTGATGTGGAAAGTTGAAGGCCAAGTTTTTGAATAGGTAGTTTCCGAAATCTTTGCCTGATATTTTGATATCTGCGACATTTTGTGAAGTAATGCTGTATTGTTTCTGCTTCATTACAATATTACCATTGAGGGGAAGGAACAAAACCAGGTCTGTGCAAATAAAAATGTCATGATGGTGTGAGGCTTGGGCTTCTCACAGAGAGACTCGGAGCTTAACAAACCATTTAATTGAGCTAAGTTGTCGTACAAACGTTATGGTACACGTCTTCACACGTCAGTGTCCATGGCCCGACTGCCGAGCTCGTAGCATTGCAACGCAGAGACGAACCCCGGAAGCGAAAACACACTGTGGCCGACTGTTTGGCTGGTTCCCGCTAAGTGCGCTAGAACGTCACTCACATTTCACCTCTCCCCGGATGACCAAGTCCCTTGGTTTCACGTGATGTCCACACTCAGTCAAGCACAAAGTTTGCAGGTGAGGAGAAGCTGGCGCACACGCTGTGGGCGCGTGGGCTGCGGCTCCGCCTCTTTTATCTGTTGGGACTTCGCTTCTTCTTCCGATTCCTGCTTCTTTTCCTCTCTTTGCGGCGGTGACTTGTATCCTGGCTACGGCTCAATCACCTCTCGCGACTTTCGCTTCTCTTCTTCTCTCGGCTCAGGCTTCTCTTCTTCTCGCGGCTGTAGCTCTTCTTTTTCTCCCGGCTGTAGCACCTCTTTTCTCGACTTTTGCCACAGCCTAAGTTGACTGCCGGCAGGTCGGGGTGGATGGTTACCGGCACGGTAGTGCAGCCGTGTGGCGCGCCAGAGGTTCGGTCAGATGGCAATGTGCTCGCGGCCAAAGTTTGCCAACAAGGTTCTTCTGGCACCGGCAATGACTCTCGTTGAAGGCAGTCTTGTGGTGCTTTAGCCGGCAGGAAACGCTTTGAATGGGCTAAAGTGAACGCATTGGCCATTTGCGGGACCAGACGCTGAGTGGCTAGGAGCTTTACACCCGTGGCTGGGTGTTGGATCTGAGTAGGTGGTTGTGGCTGAAAGACCAAGCGAGCTTGTGCGGCCGCAAACCAGTCTTCACCCAAAATAAGGGGAAGAATGTTGTTTTCCGAAACTTCTGCCTCCACCACACCAGAAATAGGGCCAATAGTTTTCTTCAGGAGGGCTGACCCAACCGGTAGTGCTGTACCACCTCCAACAACGGAAAGAGGTAGATTGGTCCAGGGCAACACCATTGCAGAGGCAAGGATGTCTTTCGAAATCAATGTAACTTTCGAGCCAGAGTCTGGGTAAGCGTCGTGCTCTCCGACTCATGTAACGGTCGCCGTGAAAAATGGGCACAGCTGTTGTGAACCTTCTAGTGTTCCGGGCAATCTGTGTAGCGCTAGTGGCTGTCCGGCGCCAGGGTTGAGCGACGATTGGCTCCTTGGTGACTTCGTACGCGAAGGACATGCCGCTGCCAAATGCCTCAACTGATTGCACTTGTAGCAGACTGCTTGAGTTATGTCTTCGCCACTGCGGAATGCTGGGGCCCCATAGCGTGCGCAAATGGCTTCATAACGTCGTTCCTGTTCTTCTCTGGGCAACGCGGAAATGCGTTGCCTTGGCTGCGCTGTTGTAGCTGTTGTCGGTGCTGGTGGCTGGCACTTCGAATTGACTGCAGGGAAGGCCATACCGGTGGGTTTGCACTTGCCGTGTGTTGCATATGGGGAGTGCACTTGTCCAGGCTTGTGCACGTGGATATGAAGTCTCGTATCGTCGAAGGTCCATTAGCCGCGATGGCTGCAATAACATGTGGCTCGTTGAGGCCTTGCAGTAGGTAGTCAATTTTCTGGGCGTCGGCGAGCATTACAGGGCAGTTTTCAATCTCTCGTAGCTTCGCGTAAGCGTACTCCTGTAGGCTCTTGCCTGGGCCTTGTCTAATCTTGATGACGCGTTCCTGCCACTCGAAGAGGGTCAGCTTTGACGAAAATGCTTGCTTCAAGGCCGCGCTCCACGTTTCCCACGTCGGATGATTATGCGCAAAAGCTAAATGCCAATTTAGAGCTGGGCCTTTCAGTTTGCTTGCGGCAATAAGGCGAGTGGTAGCGTCATCCCATGCGGCAAGCTGTTGTACACGGCGGTTGTCATTCATCCGGACATTAACCCTCTATTTCATGGCGTCCCATATTTGGCACATACCGATTAACATTTTTTATAGCGGGCGCAAGAGGACCAGTGGAGAATGTGACACAGTTAGAGTAATCATTATAGTTACGTGCACTAAATATAAAAAAGCGCTGCCATCCCTCGAGCAGTATGAAATCTAGACATGAAATAGATTTCACGGTGCACGTGCAAGCTCGGATCATGAACAACAGTGACTTCTATATTTTTCTCGCAACCATTTTCTCGTTGCAGAAGCAAGAAAAAAATTATTTTGGCATATCTCGTGGCTTTGAAAATTCATGCTCATTAAGGCTCCTCTCAATTCCGTTTTCTACTACGGTATATAGTCGGAAATCGATATGTGCCATATTTGGCACAGTATACACGTGAGTGATGAAATGTGCAATATAATACCATCTATGTTTTGTTGCACCGTGCAAATACAAACAAAAAGAAATCATCTGTGATCATGCAGCACAGCTCGTTTTTGCCAGATTTCAGTTGTGGTGGTAGGTTTTGAGATGCTTCACGAAAATATCGAGTGTCAGCAGCAGTACCTGGCAATTTTTTGTTACATTATTGGCGTGGGTGCACGAAAAAATTATGTGAAGTCTAACCAGTGCACGGCGATATTCAGCTTTTACGATTTGTCGGCAACTGACGCTCACAACCACAAGTCAACGGTTGGAAATTCGGGCAGGAAAGTGCAGCAAGGCGGCACCATGCGAAGAGCCAAACGTGTAAGCGGCCATCTTGCACGTAGATGTCGGCAGTCAGATGCACTAACCAAAATGTTCAATTATGCCTGAACACAGGAAGCAATTGATTTGCTTTCATTCCAGAAATCAAGCTAAAAAGACCGTAATCAGTGTGATTTTGTTTTTCAGCCATGGCAGCAATTTCGCTCGCCCACTTGCATGGTTTGTATCTTCATTAATACAGTCACAATAAATCTGAAAATGTTTGTACATGTTATTCTTCATGTAGTTAATGATGAAAAATGATCAAATAATTTTTCAATTGATTTTGTCATAATTCATGCAATAGAGGGTTAACATTTTGCGTTGGAGAATCACCGACGTACGCTATCGACGAGGACAAGTCAGGCAGTGTGGTAATTGTTGTCGAGGGGCGTGGGAGCTGCTGGAACAGTAGAATCAGGCTTTCGAGCGTTGCGGTATCAATGGGCAAACGCGCGTTGCCGGCGACCTCTGTGCCGTCGACGTTTGACCGCGGCGTTGCTTCACGATGTTGCCAAATGTCGGCTTCGAGACGCTGAACGAGCTCTTCTTTGTTACCGGTGCAGTCTATTTCGCGACGAGTCAGTTCTTCGCAGATAAGGTCAACTCCGAACGGCAGCATGGTCGCGTAATCCAGCTCTTGCCAATTAATTCTAGGCATGATGCACCTGCAGGCGACGCTCGACAAACCAGCAACAAGGCGAGACGGCGGAACGCCGCAGATCAAACGCGAGCTTCGAGCTTTTGTCTAGTGGTCAATGTTCATGGTTTTCTCGTAACGACTGTTACGAGAAGGCGAGAGTCTCTTGAGACGCGAGTCGTCGACGGCGTGTGTGCAATTGCAGACGCGGTCTAAAAGACGAAGGGCTACTGACCAGCGTTCTTGTGCTGCCGTGGCTGGCTGGCTTGGCAAAGGTCCGACGTCGACTGCGCCAAATGTGAGGCTTGGGCTGCTCACAGAGAGACTCAGGAGCTTAACAAACTATTTAATTGAGCTAAGTTGTCGTACGCACATTATGGTACACGTCTTCACACGTCAGTGTCCATGGCCCGACTGCCGAGCTCGTTGCATTGCAACGCAGAGACGAACCCCGGAAGCGAAAACACACTGTGGCCGACTGTTTGGCTGGTCCCCGCTAAGTGCGCTAGTACGTCACTCACAATGGCATTCTGCATCGCAGTTTAGTTAACGTTACTCCCAATGGTCTTGTACTACACCATGCGCTATTCTATGAAAACCTAAGGTGCTGGAAATTGGTATCGTTTAGGACAGTAGATTTAGCACGTTGCTTTTCCGGACAGAAACTTTCAGAATCTTGAGATGGTGCTATTGGAGGAAGGCCTCAGGACTATCTGGGACAGGTCCTTTAAAGGGACCCTGAAACGGTTTTGACGATTTCGTACAAACACTGTAGGCTGGTGGAATAAGTCCTAAGGGACATATACAGACTAATTTAAGCTCTCTGCGTAAACTGTAATTTATTACAACGCTGTAAATGTGTGAATTGCTGGAGATCACTGCGGCACAGCCAAATGCGTTTGCAACCGCACATTCACAGTACGACATCCACCGGTAGCAGGACATCGCCAAGGCTGCTGATCTGATTGCCTGTGGAATGCGCTCAAATAAGATTAGCAGGTAGGGTGGCGGCACCTGTCGGAACAGATATCAACCACTCCGTGATCTTCGTCTCTGCTACCAGACGGCGTGCGTGCTGCCGGGCACACTACGCTATAGTCTCCGAGATCTCAGAGGTCATAAGTGGGCGAAGCTGAAATCGTCGAGTGCGCTCGTGAGAGCTCTGCGATCGCCAGCGAGGCCAGCGTGTCTCATGAATTGAGGAGGCAAGGGTGAGAAGGAGGGTGTGATATAATTGTCCGTAGGGGCCTTGGTACACGGCGTGTCGCTAAATTTGTGGTGCGAATGGTTTCATCATTCTCTAGCGTAAACGCTGACAAAACTTCAAAAAACCGTTTCAGGGACCCTTTAACCGATGCTGCCGGCAGGTTGTCCGCCGCCTCATTTAATGTTAATCGAGTATGACCTGGTACCCAAACCAGACGGATGAGCCGTACATGACCGGGCATATAAGCGTAAAGTTCTGTTAGGCAGCTCTACGAATGTAGTACTATTAAAGCCGCGCACACAGACAAGGAATCGGGTAATATAACTGCTGAAAAGATATGTGCTGGGATTTCGCACAAGGTGATAATAATCGTGATTAATTCTGCCCGAAAAATGACCAATTTAGGGCTGCCGAATACGTTCCCACTCCTGCATATTCGTTCGTTACACATGCATATGTAGCTCTTACTGAATTTATCCGTGCACTCCTACCGGGCACGCCTACCAACAGGATATACAGCTCCAGCCCGAGTTCCAACTCCCCCCATGGTGTATTACTCATCCACAAGTTCGACTCACGGTTCCAGGCATACGGTCAAAAGCCCGGCTCTCGTCTCCAGCGCTCAAGTAGCTTTCTCTTCTGTTGCTGTAAGAGACGTATAGCGAGCATAACCATCTATATACTGACGCCTCAACCACTGTGGATGGGTCGGCAGGGTCGGTGATCTTGCCTGCAACAGCAACCACCGTGAAGATCAAGCTATCTCACCAGACGACATCGACAGCTGCGGAACTTGCTGCTCTACGAAGCGCACTTAAAGTAATTCACCATTAACAAGCCAAGAAATGGAGCGTGTTCACGGATTCTAAGGCATCATTACAGTGTTTGAAATTCGCCTTACGTCGGGGACCTCATGAACAACTAGTGTTGGAAATCAGAGAGCTCCTCCACCACCTCTTCATCCAAGGACATGACATCACGTTTCAGTGGCTTCCAAGTCACTGCGGTATATTGGGCAACGAACATGCCGACGCAGCTGCTGGATCTGGGCACGAAGACGGTATACAAGAAGCCATCCCTTTCTCAAGGACTGATGCTGCCATGAAAATACGATCGGTAGCCAATGAAGATGTTAAATCCCTGTGGAACGCAGCAAGTTTACGGCACACGCGTCTGCATAGGCTGGACCCGTCTCGTCGACTTCGGCCTCCGTCCGGACTCTCTCGACTCGAGACAACGGTGCTTTGCCGACTGTGACTTGGTGTCTCTTTTACCAAATCTTTAGCATTCCGAATCGGCATGGAAGACAGTGCTGCTTGCGACCATTGTGGCAGCGATGAAACTATTGACCACGTGCTTTGTCACTGTCCTCGCTACAGCGCGCATAGACGGCCGCTAGCTGCTGTGTTGGCCCGCCTTGACGACAGACCCTTGTCAGAACAGTCAGTGCTGGAATGCCGACGCGAACTGTCTTCACAGAGAAAGTCAGTCAAGGCCTTACTGAACTTTTTGCATGGCAGTGGCCTATTGAATAGGCTATAGCGCCCTGCCCTCTTTTTCTTTTTTCTTTTTTATTCGCGCGTCTACTCTCCTCTTCACTTTCCTTTTCCATCTTTCTTTTCTCTTTCCCCCTCCCCTTAGTGCAGGGTAGCAAACCGGATGCTCCACTTCTGGTTAACCTCCCTGCCTTTCTCTCTTTTTATTCTCTCTCTCTCTATCCGTACACTGTTAGGTGATCATCCAACAACCCGTTTAAGTATCTAATAGGCCATAGCTTAGCATTTTTTAGTATATCATCCAATTCTATTACTTTTGTGTGATTGAGCGTGTTTGGGTGGATGATGTACCGAAATGACAGTTTTAATGGCTCTAGGAGCTTTTGTACAAAAATTATTTGAGGGTAATGTAGTCTAGACCACTCACATTAAAAAAAAAAAAGTTGGGGCAGATCGCACGTACCTTGGGAATCGATATTATGCGAAGCATGCGGAGGGAAGTTGACTGCGTTCTAATTTTTTTTATTGAGTGAAACGTTACGAATTGACGCTAAAGATATGTACCGATTTCGTCCGCGCAGACATATGTTGAACAGTCGCATATGTTTTATATAACCGATTGTTTACTGTTGCGTAACGATTCCAACAGCAATATGGGTATTAGCAACACCTTAAGCGGTAAGCTGTTGTGTAGCGATTGGGTATGCGAGGATGGTAGCCCTGTACACTGCTACCTAAATTAACTTCAGTGGATTGCGCCTAACTAGAGTCTACGTTAACTCGGCGTGACGGCTATATCATAGGAGTACATATGAAAATTAAAAAAAAAAGGTTAGCCAGCACTGTAACCACAGTTGATGTGTCACGAACATTAGGGTCTATTTGAAAAGCAGTTGCGGCAGATGGCGTGACTCTGTTAGAAAACTTGATTGCCACGCAGAATTTTTGGGTTTGATTCCTGCTGCGACCCTGACATTTATTCTTTCCATTCGTCAGGTCAACGCTGCCGATGTCAGCGTTTTCTTAACGCTCTCGCGTTAAAATTGCCAATGTCTGTTCTCGCCGTTCCTGGGTAGATATAAACTGTCAATCATCTGTGGCACATACCCGCCCGTGGTATACGGGTATGTGCCACACGTGTTTGGCGGGAAGGGTTTAACGACGTACTCGACGGTATTGTCACATTATTCATGTCATGAGCAGTGAGCCATATTCGTGAAGCCATCTTAACCTCCCATAGTAATTTTAATTTTGGTTTACCCCAAATTAAGGGGGTGATCACGAGAGCACCCAGACGCAGGCAACTAGATAGATAGATAGATAGATAGATAGATAGATAGATAGATAGATAGATAGATAGATAGATAGATAGATAGATAGATAGATAGATAGATAGATAGATAGATAGATAGATACGCTAAAAGTGCCTTCAGTACGCACAGAAATGCTTCGAATTGAAAATGTGAATGGCATACTACGAAATACACATTGCGAGCGTCTGTGTGGGGAGCCTTATATGTGTGAAAATGATTGAGCCGTTAAAATACTAAACATAGTTCGAAGAGATGGCAGAAATGTTTCATGGTAAAGAATAATAGCAACAAATTTTGGAAGACCGAGACACAAATGCAACGCCTCACGTTCTATAGTTAAAAGGGGGGTGTGATTTATAAGGGGGTGCCCCAATGGACAAAACGCATCCAAACTCTAATGTTGCGCGGACGTACATGCACTAGATCATTAACAATGTTTTTCTACGCATTCGAAAACGACTGCAGCTGATACGCCTTGATAATCCAGTTGTACGTAAACGTTTAGCTGCAATATACTCAACGTGGGAGCTTCAATTAAGATTACCCGTGTATGTTATACCAAGATATTTTATCAAATCGACCTGTGCAATAAAGGCCTGGCCGCATATCAGTGGGATTCTCACAGGAAAAGTAAATTGAAAGGCAAGAAGAGCACTTTTGTTCATATTCAGAAACAAATTCAGGTCATTAAGCCATATTTCTATCTCATTAAGAGAAGATGGCAGAATGTTGTACAACGAATGTATGACATTGAAAGATACGAACAACGCGATGTAGTGCGCGTATACATACACTTGGATGTCATTGTGCGAAATAATAGAACTTAGTACTATATTGGACAAAATGGGCGAGAGAACTGACCCTTGAGGAACTCCCTTTGTTCACCACATATTTTTAACATAACCCGTGCTTCGAGCAATAAAATTTGCGTCCGCTTAGAAAATCTTGTACCCATGTAATTATATGCTCAGGAACATTAACATTTCGGACTTAACTATTTAAGATGGCGCCGTTCTACGCGATCATATGCTATAGCAATAACTAAGCTAACTAGGGCAGCGTACTGTTTTACAGCGAAGGCTGTTATGAGATCACAAGGGCCGTATTTGGGCCGTAGTTGACCGCCGCTGCCGCCGCCGGTGTCCGTCACCACTATCGCGCGAAGTAAGAAAAACAAACTTAATACATAAAAATACATATTAGATCATGGAAATCGAACCCCGGCCCTCTGCGTGGCAGCTCAGCACTCTACCACTGACTTACGCTGGCGCTTTGAAACTGCGTTGTAACGTAGTTGCGCTGAGTGAAATGCACAAATACAAGTGACGGAACAAGCGGACATGGCGGTTGGTGCGCACCAACCGTCCTGTCCTCTTGTTCCGTCACTTGTTTGTGCATTTCGCTGAGCGCAAATATGTTACAATGCCGTACCAACTAGCCCAAACTGAAGCTTTGCGAAACTGCGGTGCAAACTGACCCTATGCAGGCTTCATGTCGGATAAGGAATCGCGTTGAGCTGAGTTGAATATACTTTATTTGCCCAATGGTTGTGCCCGGAGTTAACATGTGTTGTAAAGCGTTTTAGAACAGTAAAGTAACAACGAGGCGTCACACAATGCGAATTGCGTAAGGAGCGGGTCGTTCAATCTTCCAACCCATTACAAAATGGCATAATTCTTCATCGTCATCAGCTACGGCATCAACAAAGTGCACATAAGGCGTTACAAGTGTGTAGCGGATACCGCGCTTTTCTGAAGAGTGACGCATAATTGCACAGTGGAAACTGCTCCATTACACAAAAATTATGATTTACGGCGCAGTGGCTACCATGGAACTTTGTTTGTAGTAGTTGCATAGGTCGGCACTTTAAGGGAGTACTCACTCAAACTCACCCACCACAATTTTTTCAGCCTTCGCACTCACTCACGTTCACACTCACGTCCACTGGACACTCATGAGTACTCACTCACGTTCACACTCACCTCCACTCACACTCATGAGTACTCACTCACGGTCACACTCACGTCCACTCACACTCATGAGTACTCACTCATACTCAACTCACCACGTTCAAATGAGTGTGAGTGAGTGTGAGTTGAGTGCACTCATGAGCGAGTGTGCCGAGCTCCATAAGGTCGGCACTTTAAGGGAGTACTCACTCAAACTCACTCACCACAATTTTTTTCAGCCTTCGCACTCACTCAAGTTCACACTCACGTCCACTCACACTCATGAGTACTCACTCACGTTCACACTCACGACCACTCACACTCATGAGTTCTCACTCACGTTCACACTCACGTCCACTCACACGCATGAGTACTCACTCATACTCAACTCACCACGTTCAAATGAGTGTGAGTGAGTGTGAGTTGAGTGCACTCATGAGTGAGTGTGCCGAGCTATGAGTAGTTGCCCCAAGAGTGTATATGAAATGAGAAATGCCGCTCTGCCAGCTTTCGCTGTCACTATGCTGCGCGTTCCACGCAGGCCTACCGTTCTTTTTTTTTCTGTTTTTTTTTTTTGGGGGGGGGGGGTGAGCAAGTTTAATTCTACTTTGCAAATCAATATGGGCATATCATAGAGGGCATCGGGGTCTGAATCGAATCTGAGATAAAATTAGTATATGATTTCCATCAGTCTATTTTTCGAGATGCTTCATATAAGTTGCTCTATAAGTTTTACGAGATTCGAGGTGAGGAAAAATGGGCCGAATATTATTCTCTTGCATAACCATCGGCCTGTTTTTAAGCAGCAGTACTACTTTGGCATCTTTCCAATATTGGTGAATGCATGCATTTTCTATAGAAAAATTAAGATGTTAGAGAGGTCATTCGGAGATAAATCGAACATAATATTTATGACGGCTGTAGATATATTATCGGGAGCAGATCCTAAGGCTGCCAGTTAATTTACTACCTCCGTTATTTCTTCGAAGGTCACTGCGTTATATTCTTTAGCTTTTTCTGTTACAGGCAAATGATAGGGTCACACCGATGTAAATCGACACTCCAATACTTTCGCAGCTGTTTCCATTGACTGAACTAATCCTGCGGCTGAAAAACAAGTTTTTCTAAATTTATTTGTGGCAGAACAATCTTTTTGTGTCAGAGAAACCTATATCTTTTTTTTTTCTTTTTTAGTTTCTGACACATATATATTTGTATCGTTTCGAGTTGTAATCTTCCTTGGCTTTGTCAGTCGTCTGTTTGAATGAAGCAGCCGCATATTTATAATATCTCCAGTTACGAGGGCACTGCCGGTAAAGTAATTTCTTCCAAATGGATTTATGTCGTCTATAGTCGCGGTCACAGTCAGGATTCCACCACGGTGCATGAGCGCCGCATTTAGTTGACTTCACACTGAATTCAGCTTTTTCCATACTATCCCCTAATAGTTAGCCGAAATTGAGTGCTGTTACCTGGTCACTTAGTCCTGTCTATTCGTTAAAAGTGACCTTCATGAATCTTTAAATTTGGTATAATTCACATAATTGCGAACATGCTCACTTATTAACCAAATTGGGCAAACTATTTCAGAAATATTGGTAGCTGATCGCTGTTTGCGGCTGATGTGATGGCATACCGGGATGAAATGAAGCAACAGGAGCTTCAAGAAGCCAGATGTATCACAGCACGGGATAGGACAGATACACAAGTTGGACTGCTGGAATTTGCACAATAGGCACCGTGCGGTCGAGTTTACACGTGTGACTGCGGCGCAAGAACGCAGGCAAGAACGCAGGCTGAAAAAGATATGTGCGCGCCTCTCCGCCTGTGCATTAGTGTGCAGACTGGCCGGGCTAGGAGGAGGGACGCGTGCGCGTGTCTGTTTTCTGTCTGCTCCTTGCGGCCAATGTCAGCGAACTTGAGACGGCCCACGGCCAGCAGCGCAGCTCCCACTGGTCAGTGGACAGTGCCTACGAAGATCACTCAAGCTTGTCCACTCTAGCAGCCGCTTGCCACAGGCATCAGATCGGTAACCCCATAATAAGTGGTGCGAGTGGATATCACCTGCTATCATTACGTTCTTTCTGCACCCTGCTAGTGCAGAATCCAGAGAATTAGTATTTGGAACGTCTGTAGTGAAATAGGCATTGATTATGGAAATAGGGTATAGCCAGGAATATTTACATATAATGCCAAAAATTCACTTTTTGTAGAGACTGCTTGATTGGTTATATTTGCTTTTTTGACAGACCTTTTTAGAGATAAAACATATTAAGCCCCCCTCCACAACAACGGCGATCCAAACAAAAGCAATGATAGTTAGCTAGAATAAAACATTTTCAGTGGAATGCCTGGTCTCTTGTAATAAAATTAAATATGGAGAATGTTCTGCACAACGGAGAAACAAATCAGTTACTGCTGAAAAATTGAACGAGATTTCCACTCCAGTACTTTTAATGTACCAATGTTGTCTGTAAACGGGCAGTTCCAACACCTTTCTGGAGAATGCTGTCTTTTAAGAAATCTTTCTTCTTTGATGGACTGATATGTTGACATTCTTTTCAGTCTGTTTAAAGGAATGGGAGTAAGGGGCAGCCCTACGTTTATTGCATCTAATGTCCAAATTCATGTTTCCTATGCTTTCGGAAGTGGTCTCCGAGTTACTGCCACCCTCCTGTTCGCAACGAGATTTTGTAGGTTCAGTGTCTATTACAGATGCGGCTTCTATTGCCCGTTCCTCAATTATGTCTCATGGTTGTGCATGACACCTGTATCAATCGCAGTTCGGCCAGCAACTTGCAGTATTTTTGCCATGTGATCTGACATAACTTGTCCAGTTGTCTCGGAAGAGTTTGCAAAAAACCCGCTCAGTGCTTTAGACATCACTTTTTCAACAGCAGCGGCTACGACATCGCCTATAGCTGTATCCATAACTTGCGAATTAAGAGCAGCAAATTCAGCGCATCAGGAGGAACTTTCTGATACCATAGCTCGAGCTTCGCGGCGTGAGCATCGCTTCCTTTCTATAATTTCTAAATGTCGAAGCTCTTCAGCTCGCGCTAGGCATTTGGAATGATCGGCATAGTGTGAACCTTGACAAAGACAGCATATTTCACTCTGAGAAGCACATGTTTTAGTGTGATGGTCTTCTCCCCTTAAGCGACATCGCGGAGATAATCGACAACATTTAATGGGGTAACCATATCACCGACACTGAAAGCATTGCAATGGAAGGAGAGCAAGTGCCTCAACTGTATATATTAAGGGGCATGCCTTAATCTCTGTGGGCCTATTTACACTGGTAAATGTCACAATGACTCTGTGTGGACTCTTGATTATCAGGGACTCTTGAGCATCAATACACTGACGTGCCCCCCGTACGCAGAAAACATTTCCAAGACATCTGAAGCGCACAGGATAGAGTCAACTCCGGGAAATAAAACCTTGAACGCAAGCGAGATGAGAAGGGATAATTGGGCTCATTGGATGGCATGCAAACATTGCGCACTTTACAGGTCAGACACATGGGCCTGGTCCGGAAAGCAACACAGAATGCCGCCCCTGCCCAACTGCCGAACTTCTTCATACTCTGGGAGTGTGGGGTCGCTTTTCCTAGTTCCTCCTGAATGAGCTTCCGGGTCGTCAAAAAAAGTTGCATTAATCCCCCCATCGGTCGGCATTAATGCAACTGCAAAGGTGTGAATAACACTCCGCGAAAAAGCCTCTATTATATTATTAGTAGGAAGAGAGGCCATCCAGAGGAAGGTCCTCTGTCCAGGAGAGGAAAGAGACATCAGGTACTTACAGTAAAATTAGATCAGAAAAGCGGGAAAATCTAAAGAAAAAAATTCCCCATCTCCCGCTAAAGGGAACCACGTGTGGATGCGAAGCAGCGGGGAGATAATTAGCTTGAGCGGGAGGAACGTCGCCGCTCTCATTTCACGGCAGCGGTCCGGGCGCTCATCGCGGCGCTGCACAGGAGAGAGAATGAGGCGCGCGCACTCCGTCATTTTCCATACCGCGGAACTACCATGAAGCCCCCCAGCGGAGTATGCAGCGGTCATACCACGGGTCGTGCGCGCCGCTCCGTAGATGATTCCTAGAGGAGAGGACGGGGACCACAGGAGAGGAGAGAGAGGGGACGTGCATGCGCTGTGGGGATGTGGGACGCGGGCGCCGCTTCTTAGAGTAGATGACTCCTAGAGTAGAGAAAGGGGGGTGAGCGTAGGAGAGGGGATGCGCTGTCGGGGGGGTGTGGGACGCTCCGTAGAGTAGAGGATTCCTAGAGGAGAGAAATGGGGTGAGCGTGGGAGAGAGAGGGGACGCGCATGCGCTGTGGTAGTGTGGGACGCGGCAAGGAGGAACGGACTAAGCCCCCTCCAAACACATGCAAGCAAGATCAAGGAATGGGGTCAACCTAGGCGACAGACACCACCTGCCTAGCCATTGCTAAGCAGCCTCTCTGTGCTCTCGTCCATGACTCTGATGACTGTAGTAGTGGTTGACGCCCTTCATATTACTACAGTGTTCTGGTTCGCATAATGGGTGCTTCCCTACTTCATGAAAGTGGCCGGACGCGGGATGGCGTCGGTCAGAATGATTGCAAGGGCTGGGCACAGCGACGCTACGCAAGCAAAGCGCGAGTGCTGTAGAGTCCGACGCAACCGCCGTCTGTTTGCGCACCCCGGCGGCCACCTGATTCCGTGCCGGAGCTCGGATGGACAGACGGACGGACACACCCACGGACGGACGGACGCCGGTAGGACGGACACAAGACCGACACCGGACGGACGTGAGCATGAGACAATTAGAGGCTTCCGCCTTAAAATTACACAATCTCCCGCTAAAGGGAACCATGTGTAGATGCGAAGCAGCGGGCGGTAACGCTTACAGTGGCGGCGGCGTTGACGCTGGCGCTCATCATGGCGTTGCACAGGAAAGAAATCTAGGGAGGCGCAATCACGCAGTGATGGACCGGTGTTTCCTACTGGAACGTGCCAATCGCTGCTAATGGGCAATTAGAGACAGAAGACTCCGACTGGACACAGAGACCCGCAGTCCGCTATTAGTTAACGCGCACGCTGCGATTTTTTATCGTTCGACAACGCAAAGGAGAAATCTCCCAGCGGCACCACCTTGCAGGTGAAAATCCAGTGCCATATATACGGGGTGGCCAGTGAACGGTTGTGCAGCGCGAGCAGTCGGTTTTTTCAACCAAGAAACTCGCTAGCAGACGCTGCCTGCGTCGGCGTTGAACGGTTGTGCAGCGCGAGCAATCGGTTTTTTCAATCAAGAAACTCGCTAGCAGACGGTGCCTGCGTCGGCGTTGCGAGGCGAGAGAGGGGGAGCGCAGGAGAGGAGGGAAGGGGAGGGGACGCGCATGCGCATTAGGCGTGTAAACGCCGCAGGAGGATGCCTAGAGGCGAGAGAGGGGGAGGGGACGCGCATGCGCAGTGAGGATGTGGACGCCGCTGAAAAGGATGCCTAGAGGAGAGAGAGGGGGGAAGCGTAGGAGTGGAGAGAGAGGGGCAGGGGACGCGCATGCACATTGACGGTGTGGACGCTGCAGAAAGGGTTGCCTAGAGGAGAGAGGGGGGGGAGTGTAGGAGAAAGAGGGGGGAGGGGACGCGCATGCGCAATGGGCGTGTAAACGCCGCGGGCGGGAGGGATACGTAGAGGAGAGAGAGGGGGGAGCATAGGAGAGGAGGTGCGTGGAGAGTGTTTGCTCATGCGCAGTAAGGGTGTTCAAGACGCACACAACCTCCACCACCACCGGATGGACGGACGGACACCGGACGGACGGACGCCGGACGGACAATGGACGGACGTGAGCATGAGACATCAAAGGTTTTCGCCTTAAGAGAGGGAACGTGTAACCAATGAGGACGGAACAGTGTTGAAAGAAGTCGAATGTCTGGAACAGTATTTAATGGATCTTATCGTGTCCGCTACCGTAGAGAAATTTTGAAGGAAGCTTAATGATTTGAAGCTGACGACAAAGATCGACATTCTCTCATAGCAGCACCCGGCACGAAAACTACTGCTATCATACTGTATTTTTTTCTCGCAAGAAATGTAGACGTGTGACGTAGTTCTGCTCTTTGATAAATGATATGTATTGCTACGGCTTTTCTTTTTTATATATACGTAAAATGATACATGAAAAACAGTGTTTTCTATGTGGAAGGTAAGAGCAAACCTGCAAATTGCGGCAGTTGCCATTACATCTTGACAGCCCGTTATCTTCGGATTACACAGGCATCCCTCGGACACGTCGAAGAAACTATCGAAAGCAGTGGCTTGCATTTTAATGTGGCATGTCACATCTTCGAAGAGCTGAAACTTCACATACTTCAGTCAGGCTTTCGGTATTGGAGAAACCAGAGAGCCATATGCTATCCGCAAGATTAATACACTCCAGGCAATATCTTATATTAGATGGACCGTTTGAATCAATCATATACGTAAGGTACACAACGCAAACCAGTAGAACTTAAGCATTCTAAGAATTATAGTTGTTGCTTCCATACATCATAAAACAATTACACCATCTCCCGCTAAAGGGAACCATGTGTAGATGCGAAGCAGCGGGCGCTAACGCTTACACTGGCGGCGGCGTTGACGCTGGCGCTCATCGCGGCGTTGCACAGAAGAGAAACCTGGGGAAGCGCAAAGCACGCAGTGATGGACCGGTGTTTCGTACTGCAACATGCCAATCGCTGCTAATGTTCAATGAGAGACAGATGACTCCGATTGGACACAGACCCGCAGTCCGCTTTTAGTTAACGCGCGCGCTGTGAATTTTTATTGTTCAACAACGCACAGGAGAAATATCCCACCGGCACTACCTTGCAGGTCAAGATCCAGTGCCTATATATATATAAGGGGTGGCCAGTGAACTGTTGTGCAGCGCGAGCAGTCGGTTTTTTCAATCAAGAAACTCGCTAGTAGACGCTGCCTGCGTCAGCGTTGCGAGGCGAGAGAGGGGGGGAGCGCAGGAGAGGAGAGAGAGGAGGAGGGGACGCGCATGCGCAGGGGGCTGTTGACGCCGCGGCGAGCATGGCGGGGAGGGATGGTGGTGGTGGTTGTGGTTCAAAGAAGGAGAAGGCGCCGAATTTCTGCAGCCCGGTCGGGAGCACGGCGCAGCGCCTGCGGGATAGGGGGGATGGGACAACAGTGGATAGAAGAGAAGAGGTTAGGGGTGTAGTGGCGCAGAGGTCACCAGCACGAACAGCAGCAGTCCGGCAGCAAGGATAGAGGGGTAGCAAGGGTCCCGGTCTCAGCGGTAGGCCGCGATTCCCGTCTCGTCCAGGAACTCCGCCAGGCTCCGCAGCGCTGGTAGATGGGGACGAGATGGGAAGAGGAAGTGCTCCAGAGTGGTGGCAGGAAGGCCCAGTCTCCGGTAGGCCGTGGTGACTCTCGAGCGTTCCTGTGCCGATCCGGGGCAGGCACAGAGGAGGTGCTTGAGGGTGTCGGGGTCGCCGCAGCGGCTGCAGGCTGGGGAGGCGCAGCGACCCTTGAGGTAGCGGCGGGCTGCGGTCCACACGCAACCGGTCCGCAGTCACAGCAGGGATGCTCGTCCCCTCCTGGTAAGGCCTGTCTCTGGGAGAAGCTTTGGTTCCCCGCCCGTCGGCCACCCACCGGTCCGGGTGGACTGTGACGATGAGATTCTTGAGGCGGGCCTGCGAGTAGTCCCTGGCCGCGACGGCCTGAGTGATGGAGGTGCCTGGTGTGCTGTCCTTGGCCAGTGTGTCCGCCTCCTCGTTGCCAGCTATGCCCACGTGAGAGGGCAGCCAGTGGAAGGAGACGGACGCCGCGAATGACTTGCTCGCCAGGAGGTTCCCTGTGATCACGGCGCGGCGATGGTTGGCCAGCGTCTGTATTGCCGCCTTGCTGTCGCAGAGAACCGCAATCGGCTCAGCAGGAAGGAGGGATGCCTAGAGGAGAGAGAGGGGGAGCGTTGGAGAGGTGCGTTGAGAGAGTTTGCGCATGCGCAGTAAGGGCGGTCACGCCGCACACCTGATTGAACTTGTGTTAGTTTCCCCAAGAGAGTCTACAGCGGGTTCTATAAAGGCTGCTCTTCCAGCTTTCGCAGCAACTATGCTGCTTGCACCACGCAGGTCTGCTGGGTGATTTTAATGCGAAGCATTTCTTTGCGTACTGTAAGCAGTTTTACGTTTCTATCTATCTATCTATCTATCTATCTATCTATCTATCTATCTATCTATCTATCTATCTATCTATCTATCTATCTATCTATCTATCTATCTATCTATCTATCTATCTATCTATCTATCTATCTATCTATCTATCTATCTAGCCGCCTACGTAACATGGTGTCGACCAAAATTTGCATGGGAGGGTAAGAGGTATTGACGAATATGTGTGGCTGGTCATGACATTAATAACATGAAAATCATGTCGCCTACGTCGTCAAAACCTTACCTTTTGACACGTGTGGCCCATACCCGTATAAAACGGGCCGCGGTATGCGGGTATGCGCCAGAGGTGTTTGACAATTTATATCTACCCAAGAACGGCGAGGACAGACATGAGTAATCTAAATGCAAGAGCGTTAAGAAAACTGACGTCAGCAGCATCGACCCGATGAATACAAATAATAAATATCATGGTCCCAACAGGAATGGAACCCAAGTAATCTGCGTGGCAATCAACCATTCTACCACAGAGCCACGCCAGGTCTCGGAAGTGCTTTGGAATAAGACCCTATGCAGGCGTAATATTGGTGAAACGTCACTTGCGCTTGCAGTGCAGGCTACCTAATTTTATAAATATTATATATGTACTCCTATCAGGCAGGCATCATGTCGCGTTAAATTCAATTGTATATTTAAGCGCCATCCACTGTAGTTCGTCCACGAAGCGCTATCCAGTGCTACCATCCTCGCAAACACAAGTGCCACATATCAGCTTACCGCTTCTGGCGTTGATAATACCCATATTTGTGTTGTCATCGTTACGAAACTAAAAAGAGCTGCTTATATGAAACATATGCAACTGTTGTACATAAGTCTGTGCGTACAACATTTGTACACATCCTTAATCTCATTTCGTAACGTTTCGCTCAACAAAGAATTACACCCGAGTCACCTTGCCTCCGAATGCTTCGCATAACATCGATTCCCCTGGTACTTGAGATCTGCCATTTTTTTAGCTGCTGCTGACTTTTTTAATTGCATGCATCGCTTTCGACATTCATGACTAAGTGGGAGAGAGAGAGAGACAAATACTTTATTTCATGAATGCTTTAACGAATTAGTTCATGATCCCGCGTTGTACCCTCTTGAGGCGGAAAAAAATTTAAGGCAGCTTCGCAATATTGGTGCCAAACCTGAAGGAAGTGCGGAGCTGGGCAGCCTTCTTTGTTTCTCTTACGTTTTCTTTTCTTTTTCTATTTTCCATGTTTTGTCTTTTCTCTCTATTTCTCGGCGTCCTTCACTGCTTCTGAATTTTTGTGTGGTTTTGCCTGCGTTACGCCAAGCGACGACACATGCGACAGCCCCCAAGTGCTCGCTATTTAATATCATAATCAACGTGCTCGAAGAACAAGAGGAATAAGACTACTCTTGCGAGCGCACGCTAAATATGCTAGAGATGGCTATGCTATATGTGGATTTTTTCTGCGATACGCCAAGGGACGACGATAGCATACGACAGCCCGGGCCCCTAAAGTGCTTCCGCAATTAAATATTACACAAAGCGTGTCTCCCTTATCCCTCTATTTTATTTATTTTATTCGTGTTTCGGCGCTACTCACGCGTTTCGTCACGACAGTTTATCTCAGTATCAACCCCCCTCTTCCCTCCCACTACCATTTTCACAATTGCCCTCTTTACATCCACTTTTGGGGCTGGGGTTAGAGCACGAAGTACACACATGCCCTGAGGTACGCAGTTGCCCCCTTGAAAAAGGCAGGACCATTTGTTGAGACGCTGGCTGCAGCGACAAACCTTGTTCAAGAATTTTTCCATCGCTTGAAGCCCCCCAGCTTCTTCTGATCCTTTTCCTCACTTCGCCTATAAGCACTCCTGATTTGTCACCTTCGTTTGCATGTAGAAATATTTACGCTACGTAGCATTAGGATTTTGGTGTTGAGTTGTAGCATATGCTAAGCAGGTCCATACCACATAAGAGCGAACAAGGTGCGTCTAAAAATTGGGATTTGTAATCGAAAGGTATTAATTTCGAGCTGGAAGCACCCGTGTGCTTTCAGCTTGAAATCTACCCCAATTGGCGGAATGCCCTCTAACGCTGCCATTACAGCAACATCGTCGACATCTCTCTCATAGGCTGCTTTCTTTTTAGCGCCACAAAATAGGTGCGTCTGAACATCTCTTGCACTTGTCTTGTTTAAAACACGCACACACTACAAATGTACAGCGTATGCACGAACATTCAAGGAATATAAGGTGTAGGAAGATTCAAGCTTGACCAAGTGAGCGTACTTCATCCACCGAATACGATCCCGGTAACGACGACTGTCCTAGCGGTCTTGTTTCTTTAGTTTTTTTTTTCTCAGCCTAAGCACAATTCAATGGATAGTGTCTGAACAAGGAAGCCTCGTAATATTGTCTTTTTTTCATTGTCACTGGATGTAATGTTACAAGAAGGGTTTACATTGCTGTTTGATTTAGGGTCTTTGAAGAAATCTGTTTCCCATCTGAGAACTTCAGAGGTAGACCCGCGCAAAATATACGTTTCATTTGCAGGTGCTCGTTAGCCATGGAGGTATTTCAGACTGAAGCTAGGAAAAGTAAACCTGTTCCCGGCAGCGAGTCGGCCGCTGCATTGCGCAGTGACTCGTACCTCCGTTGCCTCTGCTATCAGATGGGCTCTAGCGGATGGAATCCGTGCTGCGCAGCACCCATGGAATGGAAACTTACCCCGCAGCAGTGCTGGATTCCAAGCTCACGTAAATCGTGCTTCATACTAGGCGATCACAACGTGGAATAGAGAAAGCTGGCAGGGCTTAACATGACCGCGAATTGTCCGCACTGTTTGCGTACCACGTACACGATCTGCAGTAGCAAACTCTGCCTTTTGTGGGAGATTAACAGATTTGTAGGTATAAGTATCCAGTTATCGGTTTTCATCAACTGCCCAAGTCCGTAACGGATAAGCACCCGCGTGCTCGGAGGGCTGAGAAAACATTATTTTTTAAGGAATATTGGGTAATATTATCTACGAATTGAAAGAACATATGTTGCAAATGAAACACTCAATTCACTATATATTGAAGAGATTATCAATTGTGATGTGCCTTCCATATTGAGGTCATAGTGTTAATAACAAACGAACCCCAAAAAATTATCTTCCTGTATTCTTCCATATTGTGATGTTCGCCGTGTCGCAACCTAAGCCATGAAAATTTTGTGGAACTTATGAGAGATACTGATATCTAATTAAGCACATCTTATTACATTGTATTATACCTTACGATGCCTTTTTTTTCGCAAACGACTGCGCAGAGTTATAAATTATCAGCTAGAAAAAAATGCCTTCAACTAGTCCATCACGACCCTTTACTCAGCACACAATGCGAAAACCGGGACATAAAATATTTGAGTGAGCCTGCCCCAATCTCTAAGTTAGCGCTTTGCAGTGCTCGCGAATCGTTGACAAACATTGTAAAGGTTGACGTATTCTCAGTAAGTGTTGGCCATTTCAGGCTACTTTTCGCAATGATTGGCTTCTATTAGTTAACTACGGCGTGTCTTAACCTATTCTGATGGCTAATGTTACCAGCACCAGATGATCGGCATGCGATCTACGAAACACAAAGCGAAGAATTATCACACCCTTGACTTGCGTGGCCCTACAGCTTTTGCAAAGCGGCTTATATGATACGCACGTCAGCGTGCCGAGGCTCGTACCGACGTTACATCAGACCTATGCTAGCCTTCAGGTACGACAGTGCCGTTGGTGCATCAGGGGCACGGTATGCACTTAGGTACGCAATTTACTTCCCAAGCTAAAGAGTGCGGCATCTGCATTTGCTCGCAGACTATCGTACATAAGATTCGCTTCCGAGAGTACACGTGATCTTCCAAGATGTATTTATTTTGTGAAATCCTATACGGCAAGTCCTCCACAACACAAATGTTAGCCATGAAGCACTGTATTGTAGTGTTTATCTTCATTTCGAATACACTTGTCTCAATAAAGAAATGTAGCCCAATGACAAAGGGATGACTACGCTGCAATTCCAGCCACAATGACAGCAGCTTAGTCAGGGGTGCACTGGTTCTTCCGCGCCGTTCAGTGCCGCCCTGAAGTGTTTGAGGACGGTGAACGGTGGTTCATGGCAGCCGGTGGTGGGGCCCTCGTTGTGGACATTGTAGAGGAGCCACGCAGTCTCTTTACGCAACTCTCCGAAGTTACTTATAATAATAATGTCTGGGGTTTTACGTCCCAAAACCACGATTTGATTATGAGAGACGCCGTAGTGGAGGGCTCCGGAAATTTTGACCATCTGGTGTTCTTTAACGTGCACTGACATCGCACAGTACACGGGCCTCGACCATTTCGCCTCCACCGAAATGCGACCGCCGCGGCCGGGATCGAACCCGCGACCTTCGGGTCAGCAGCCGAGCACCTTAGCCACTGATCCACCGTGGCGGACCGAAGTTACTTAGAGCGTTCCGGAACTGCACATGGTGAAATGGTATTCCAGCTATTATTCTACTGCCCATACAAACAGAATGTCTATATAACGTATATTAGAAACAAGCACAAAAGACAGACCCACCAATGCATAACCCACGCCCGGACGCACCCAAAAACGCACGCCCGAACATACAAGACAATTGAACCCCCCCCCCCCCCTGCAGAAGAAAAGAAGTTATACGGATCTTCGCACTAGTGGTGCCAAGCCTGAAGGAAGGGCGTAGCTGGGTGGCCTTCCTTGTGTCTATTTATTTTGCTCTTTCTTAAGTTTCATTCTGTTTCTATGTGCGTCTTATATCTGCTTCTGTATAGCTGTTCCTTTTTATTTCTGTTTTTTTCTATTTATCTCTGTCTCTTTCTACTTACGGCCCGTGTACTGTGCAATGTCAGCGCAGGGTAAAGAACACCACATGGTAGAATTTCCGGAATCCTCAACTACGGCGTTTC
The DNA here is from genome assembly GCA_030522465.1 of Rhipicephalus appendiculatus. NCBI lineage: Eukaryota > Metazoa > Arthropoda > Arachnida > Ixodida > Ixodidae > Rhipicephalus > Rhipicephalus appendiculatus. The sequence goes on from JALIZH010011000.1 coordinate 130,110, forward strand.
TCATAATCCTATAGTGGTTTTGGGACGTAAAGCCCCAGATAATATTATTTATGGTAATATTAATAATAGTATTTTATCTTTCTTCTCATTTATCCCTCTCTGTATTTCTTTTTCCTTCCATTGTTTCGATGTCTATTCATAGTTTCCTCTTCCAATTTCTTTGTCCTTCTCTGTGCTTTTTTGTCCCTCTTTTTTTATTTCTCTTATTTTTTTTCTCTATTTCTAGCCAGTTTTTATATCTCTCTTTCAAATTGCTTTTTTTCTGTCTTTTTCTCGTTCGAAGTTTTTCTAGCTTTTTATGCTTTTATTCCCTTCATTTCTCTCCGTTTTTCTCTTTTCTTTCAGTCGCCTTCTTTCTGGCTCTTTTTACTGTTTCATTCTTCCTATCGCTTTCTTCACGTGTTTCACGTGCTCCATTTCACCGAGCAGACTTTTCGTTCAACGCTCACGCCCTCTTTTTGATAGGCATGCGCCACGGGAATGGGACGAGCCTAAGCAGTGGGGCTTGTCCAATTCCCGTGCCTCATGCCCACCTAGCAACGTTGCTTGTTGGGCGAGTTGGAATAGGTCAATCATAATGTAGGGCAGCGCAAAAAGCAGACAACAGACGAGCGAGGGCGACAAGGACACAGCGCATTCTTCCAACTAAAGTTTATTAGATTGGGACGCACGTATATATACACAGGCAAAGCAAGAAAAGAATGAAACCAGGAAGTAAAAAACAAAAGGTGAAATTCAAGAGAAGTGCCGATACGTCACACACGTGCACTAACACCGCCCCCCTTTCCATGACTCGCCAAAACAAAAGCTCTTTGTCAGAAAGGTGCAAGGAAGGCATGCTTACGCATGCGTCCCCAGACCGTTTGATTTCCTCAGCCTCGATGATTTCCCTCACCCGTTGGTCCCGATTGCGTGCAAGGACCACGGTGTTTTCAAAGATAGGGCTACAAAAACCTGGCTATGCTCCTCGCAAGTTCCCAGCACATACAGAGATGTTAAACACCCGGTGATCCCTGTTAATGTGGGGCGTACGCACGCGACCGGAAGACGAAATTTCGAAGTTGCTGCCGCCGCCACGCAGCCCACCCTCCGGGATCCCACCAATGACTCTTTCGCGCGAAGACTGCCGGCGTGTTTTCTGTTCGTTTATTCCGCGATATTCGCTGCCTTCGCATGTTTTTACGGCCGTTCGGAACTTGGCATTCTTGGGTGGTGCCGATTTCGACTTTCTACGGGAGTGCACGGCGACGCTAACAGCGGCGGTAACCGCAACATTGCACATTTTGAGTAGAATCAGAGCGATGCAACCAGGACAGAAGGAAAGAAGGGACACGAAAAACAGCGCTGAACATCGCACTTCGCACATATTCAACGTCGACTGTCAACATATGTTATTGCAATAAATATTTGCAAAATCTACGCACTCATACCCGTCTTCTCGCCGTCGTACATATTCGCCCAACAATTCACACACACACTTTAAAGTGGTAAATAGTTTAGCATGCGAGACTCGTCGTAATGTCTGCGATGCAGCAGCCTACGAGGCACCCTTATCCTGAGTGAAGACGTCGTGGTCAGATGGAGAGCTGCGAAAATGGGTGTGAATGACAACACGATGTGCGTCACGAGCTCATGATTATCTACGGAGCTGATGTGCTTTTGGCACTCCAATGAACATCAGTGTCGGCCTCACATTGGCAAGAAAAGGTATCTTGGAAAACCACTCGATGACTACAATACTAAAGCCATAATCGCGAGTTGGGCCAGTTGGTGGGTGTTCATCCTAGAGTTGGATGCAGATGTTAGTTGTGAGTTCAGCGCTGTCTCTCTTTCTCGTTGCGCTGTTAGATATTCTTTGATGATTATTACAATACTTCTGGTGCCTGGTTCGGTTTCCCGTATGGAATCTACATCTGGCGCGACCTCCGAATAAACAACTCCAGAGATATCTAGCGACGGCAGAGGTGAGGCTGAACTGGCACACGGGCAACGTGCCCGAAGGACACGCCAGAGCTGCATTCTTGGCCAGTGCTTCCCTCGGCTTGATTCGGCGGCGCGTCCTTTTTTTTTCTTTTCGATCTCTGCCATTCAATCTTCGCTGCGCTCTGCGCTTTCACTGTTGCTTCCTCCACGATGGTAAATGTTAGCGCGGTTACTGGGGCGACGTCAAACACACAAAACGGCTCGTGAGATCAGCGTTTAACAGGCAATCTGTCTTTTTTTTTCTAACTACAAGTCATTTGCAGCATCACAGTAAGATATTTTCCTATTCCAATGGAGACATCGAATCTTCCTCTGTGTGAAAACTACAATGGCACACTGAGTGGAAGCCGTTATTCTTCTACAGCTCCTGTGCACATATCACGAAGCCTTTCCACGTCTGGCAGTTTCGTAATTTTTTCTTCAGTTTACCTTAGCAGGAGTAGCAAACATAAGTCCGAGCAGGTTCGTCAATTCCCCTATATGAAATGACCCTACAGCTCTACATAATTTTAAGTACCTTCTCATATTCACAGCACCAAGAAACTGCAAAAAGACCCTCAATAGCATCAACACAAATAATGCGCCTGGTAAGGAGCTCTATTGGTCCAGCAATAGAAAAATGACTGTGTGTGTTCTTCAGGCCTTGTCCATTTGGTTCTCTCCTCGGTAGGTCTTTCACGTGCTCCACAACCGGCAAAATAAGCCCACTCTTACGGTCTTCTTAATACATGTACTGCGACTTCATGCTTAATTACGTGAACTAACATCACCTGACAGTTGAAAGGTAACGAAACATATTCAGTCCAACCACCCACTGAGTTAATTAGCCCAAGAAGTACCTGGCACGCCGTTGACACAGGTATAAGTCCATGCTTTCCCTCGCGCTTCCCCCCAGTGCTTCGCAGCGCTATAATGCCTACAAATTTTACTGCATCTTTTTTTTTTGATCTCGTACACGACCAAGAGAAAGTGTTCAAGGCAATCCACTGACCTTTATAGCCAAAGAATCATTGTACTCGCTCCACGTGAGCACTTTCGATGCACTGGAGAAGGCGCCATACGCGTATATGGGATCGCCGAGGTAATTCTCGGGGCCGCCAGTGAAATCACTGTGGTTACAGAGCTGCAAGAAAGAGGTAAAAAAGGGATGTCGTAGCCTCAAAAGTGCTCTTGTATATAACGAAAAAAAAATACAGTGCAATTGTAAGTGAGCGCAATCCTTGACTTAGGTGAAGGTGAGCACAATTCTGGGCTTAGGTGCCTAGTACTGGCACTCATTCGACGGCGTTCGTGTGGCCTAGTGGATCCCTTTCCTTAAGCGTTGTGTTTCGTAGGCCTACGGCAGCGGATATTCAAAAGCCACGTAGTAATACACGCCTGGTTGAGATCTATTGCGACAGGTGTCACAGAAAAATGCTAGCTGGTCACAAGCATCTGCTCATTCATTGTACGCACCCCTTGAATTTGTATCATTACGCTGACATTTAATCACCCATACTCTAGATAAACTGTAGCTCTGATATCAAAACGATTTATGATAACAGATCTATACGAGGTAGCTCTTATCTCTAATCATATCCATCCATTTAGGACCAGTTTTGTTTCTCGAAGATCGTACTTTTGTAAAAAATAGAAATTGATGGTTCTGGCACAAGTTCAGAGTGAAGTTTGGTAGATATGCCATCAAAGCATGATATTCCTTTAGTTAAGGGCCAAATAATTATTGTGATAACATGGAAATAATTTGGTGCATTGAACGAATGTTAGCAACTGCAATCGTAGTGGCACCTGGCAGAGCAGCTGGCAACCACGCCACCCTTTCACCGATGCCTCTGCGATGCACTTCGGCAGCACACAAAGCCCAAAGTTTATATGAGAAATATACTTGTAAGTTCCGTTATGACACACCTAAGTCAATAGTTATAGTCGCCTCAAATTTTTATTACAACACACGCCGCAGAAAGTGAACATAGATTCTTGCAAAAGGCACCCACCGCTTCTCGTCCAGTCTTGTTTACGGACAAGCATGGGCGCAAGATGCTATCTTTCAGAGATGTTGGATTCTCCACCATGACGTACTTGAGGGAAGACAGCTCGAATGACAGGCCAGTGATTACCGACGGATTTGAGAAAATCGTTCGCGATGACACAACGAACCAGTGAGATTCCTGAAATTAGCCATGAAAGGATATGCAAACAAAGCGTAATGTGAAACTTTGGTAGAGCGCACAGGAACACTCGCATAGATCCCCGTAGCCAGTCTAGTGTTTCGAATATTAAGCTGTGACCATGGCGAAGTGAGGTAAAGTTCGTAGACACAGCCACACGAAACGAGAATAGGTCAAAGCAGGAGAAAATTAGTGACACGCGTACTTGTTTTTACAGCGAGGCTGCATAGGTTCTGCACTGCTTGCACCTGTGTACAAAAGACGCCTAGTACAACCTCCGTCGTCCCTCGCCCTTTCCGCATAGCTTCTTTGCCAAAGGTTATCTCTCTCTTTGTCACCTCGCCACCGCCAATGCCTCTTTCACATGTGTCGCGATACTCGGTGGCGGCAATTTCCACCAGTCGTTCTTGCCCCTCCCTCTGGCGACGTAGAGATCGCGCGAGCACTGCCATCACCGCTAGCTCTTTTGACGCGCTGTAGGATGAATGCGTGCTGTTAAATAAAGTAAGTACAGCCGCAACTGGATTTCAGAGGCACCAAAAAATAACTTATTTGAAGCTGACGTCTTTCCAAAGTCTATCGGGCAGTCATCCTGCCTCCAATTTACAGAATTTAGCTCATGTTTCTGCTCCCTTCAAAGGTGAGTGTGTCCATGTGATTCCTTCACATCACAGGAACTCTTAGATGAATGGTTGCGAGTCGTCCAAGTGACGAAGCGTGAAAAGGAGTAAAAATATAGAACCTTCCAATATGAGAATATTGCGGCTTTATTCGTATATAATGGCAAGTTGCATATTCGTACCCTATAGTTAGTATCCATGCATCTTATAATTACTACACTACAGCTAAACTCTGCCGAGGGCGGCGCATATGCTCTCTATCGCTTCCCTGTCTGTTGAGTTTTTTTAGAGTTTGCATAAATAAAACTCACTAGTACGGTATGGCCTAGGTTATCGGTGTTGATTGAGTTGGGTGGTGCGGCCTTGCAGTATACCTCGGAGGCTAACCATCCTGTAGAAGTGATGGCGATGACAATGTCCGCCATGAAAGTGCTGCGAATAGAGAAACAAGGTCATGCATAAACACGTCATTTACAACGCAACCTCCCAGCTGTCAATTAAAAAACAAAACCTGGCAAAAACAGGACGGCTATGCAGCCATCCTTGCCTGAGTTCAAAGTTCGCTTGCGGAATGAAAGGGCACGAAGGGGCGTTAGCATCAGAAGAAGCATCGCTTCAAAATGATCGGTTGCAAACTCTCCTCAGGCGCCTCTCGACGTAGTGTCAAAAGCTGATACTGTTGAACAATCCTGCAGTCACCTTCCTTGCCGCATTCACTCGCCGGAAAGTAGATGCGCCGCCATGTCGAACATGAGACGAGTGTCAAAAGGGTGAAAAGATGCTTTCAGTGATTTTGAGGCTACGTGGCGCTAGGTGCATACAAACGCAAAGTTTCAAGGTGAGATCGCCTAACGTTTTGTCTTACGTGTAATTGTGACGTATCAGTATGCTCAATTTTGAATACATTTACTCACCCTAATCCAAAGATTGTATAAGGCAAAGTGAGCGACGAGAGCCGTCAGTCGATGGAAGCTTCAAGAAGAGAAACTGCTACTTTCTGCTCCAGCATGGGTTTGCTCCCCAAAGCACTGCCATCTGTATAGATCTAAAGCCTACATAAGAGTCGGCAGATCGGCACGGTCAGTTCATGTCCTATTACCATTTTCACATCCATGAATCTCGGCAGTTCCTCTTTCGACTACTCATCTAGTAAGCGAATTTCTCATGCTTTCTCTAGAACCCATTCGCTCAGATTCATACAGCCTCGAACCTACCCGTGGGTTTGAGTATGAGCGAGTGTGGTTGAGCAGAATACCGGTGTTTTCGAATACGACTGAGCCCGGTTGATAAGACATCGGGTGAATGCAGGCCAGTGAAACGAGCTGACTATTCATGCTTCGGAGTGCGATTGAGCCGGACCGAGGGAAACTTGGGTGACGTTGATTGCGTGTACGTCCGGGTGAGTAGAATTTTGGTGAGCCTGAGTATGAGTGATCGTGAAGCAAAAGATAACATTTTTCAGTGAATCTGATCAAGGTCTATTTATTTTTACGAGCCTTGCCCACAGGACGCCATCGAGTTTGCCATATCAGGCGCCTTCAACCGAAGTGCTTGTGTGTAATATCATCCATGGCGACAGTCAAGAGGACGGTGGATGGCGCAGATGCCAGAAGGGCAACAAGTTTCCGTAGGGCGTGAGTGGCCCTCGTCTAACAGTTTCGTGGAGGGCTAGTGTTTTTAGTATGCGAGCATATGATTTGATGCTAACTTCAGAAGTGTAGTTTCTATGCATTAGACTTACGGTAGGCCTCGTATAAGCATTCGGCATATTGAATGCTTAACTGAAGGGCATAACCAATTATACTGTGCCTAGCTCCACTGAACGTGCCAAATTATAAAACCTGCAACATCAATGTCTTCGATTTCATCTCGGATCGCATATTAATATTACTTCAAAAACTGTAGAAAGAGGAGCGAGATGGTATGAATGCATTCTGAAAACTTTCTGACGCACACAAGGGCTCGAACAAAGCTGTGCAGATAACTGCGTAAGCCAGCAATCAAATGTACTAAATGACAAGGAATTAACCTTTTGATGTGCTGCTTGACTTCTTTTTTTATTTTTATTTTACTTTCTACTGCATGTTATAGGCATCTTTATTGTATAAATGTTTCTTTTTATTGTTATGATGTATGTGATTTTTTTATTATCTCGTACATGGGCTCTTGGGCTAGTCTGGTTTTACAAATATATTTGTCATTCCTTTTTATCATAAACTGGTTCGTGATTTCACGCACGATTGTCTTCACTGATCGAGTCCTTGTGTGCTCTCTGGAATTTCCCCAGAATGGTCGCTTCTCGTTTTTTATCAACTTTCTTTATGTTAGTACTGGTCTATCTAGGTTTTGTAATCACTTCTTTAGAAAAATTATGAATGAAGAGCCTTTGAACCTTTCAAAATAGCACCAACTAATTCAGTGGGTAGCCGCAGAGGTCACGGTAACAGCGTGACCTCTGCCATCACATTTGTGCAGTAGATGTTACATGCTATTCAGCCTTCACACTGTCTCGCCGATTCGCTTGAGCATAACAATACAAACGAACTTTGCATGAGACAAATGGGAAGCGACGATGATCTTGCTTACTTCACCGCATTTGTGAATTCCGCTTGGACAGTGGTCATAAAATCCGCGCTATACTCGTAGGCCCCAAAGGCGAGGACGGTCTTCGCTCCCGGGTCTGAGCCTTGTATATCCTTTAATTTCTGCAACACCACGAAAATATGGAATGCTCAGACAACTTTGACTTAAGCTCACTATTGCTATTCCTTCTTGTAATCGTAGCATGGAAATGCCTATCGTGGACTAGTAAATTCTCAACTTTGTGATCACGCTACGCAAAAGAGAAGTGGAGATGTGTTTTGAAGGTGTTCTTAATTAAGCTACCTTTTTCGAGTCGTATTACCCGTATGATATGACACCAAACTCGGACATTGTGATTACCACGCAGCCGTTAGCACGAAATTAACACAAGCTTATGCGATGGGCTTGCTGTTTGAAGAATTTCAGGTCCTAATTTTTCAATGCACCGGTCACTCATCTATACGTTTTTAGAGCTCTAAAACATATCCCTGCTACTAGTGCTTTACGTCATTTATAGGGTAGAATGAAACAATGTCAGAATGAATTACCAAAAGAAGCAGCACATTTCATCTTCACTGATACATTACTCAAGAAGTGGGTTTACATGTCCGGCCTCTGTTAATAACAGAAATAAAGAAGAATAATATTTGTATGACGCAACTTCTGTCAATATTGGACAGTTTAATGCAGCCCCATCTGCGTATCGTTTATTCGGTAGTGATGATCTTGCTCAATTTCAGGTTATGCGGCTAATTTTGGTGGCCGGAAATATTCCTTGAAATATCTCAGACAAAACTTTAGGTTCACACAAGAAAAATTTTGGGAACGCGTCGGTGCATAACTTGACCACGTGAAGCGCTCATAGTCTACCAAAACTGTAGTGAACCTGGTACTTGTGAGAAAAGTGTGGAAATTTTACGAACACGTCATTCTCGTCGCTGTGTTTGTAAGTGGACGTGTTAAGTTCATGAATGAACTGCACTGTAAAAATAAAAAAAAATCACATTCGAAGATCTCCCTACACATAGTCAGCCAGCGAGACCAAAACGTGCAGCCGCTGTGTTTACCACGAGTTGGAAATATCGGTCATCTGTTGTAGCTTTTTGTTTCCCTTTCAGCACATTTAATAGATGTGTGCTGAAATCTCAAGTTTGGTGGCGCTCGCTTATAGGTTGTTAAGAACATTTAAATATTTTCCCGGGCAGAAATTGATGCTGCAGCTGGTATCATCCCTAGCGGAATAAGCAGACAAAACCTGAAGAGAAACTATAGCTAACGCGGAGACCCTTTCAAGTAGAGCATGATAGCATTGCTTGTTCATTATAATTCCTCCACAATCACGGACTGCGACACTTTCCCATCCCCTGACCATGTACAGCTTCGCTCGTAGTAGCTCTTGTTCTTCCTTGTGTGATGTATGACTTCGTTGCTCCGTTTCATCTATATTAAAACGTTTCATGCCTGAATGGATTTCTTTTCCCTTAAAACATCGGTAGATACACAGACGTCCCTCCATTACATACCGCAATAATCCCTCGTATGCTTGCAATGGTCGAACTGTAGTCGCTTTGATACGTAAGCACAGTGAGGAGTCCGTAGTGCCTTATGCCAAGAATCCGCAGGAAAGCCAGAGAGCCAGCCGATACGTCCAAACTTTGTGGTGTAACAACGCTGCATTACACAATGAAATGGGATTTCTACAAATGCCATCAAAATAGTGGTATGGTTAAACAATATAAAGGCTAGAGTAATTTGCAGTTCTGTATCATATGATCACTGCTGCCCGTGCTCACAGAAACGTAGTTATGTTAGAATTGTATGCATGACAGAACGTCCACCAATGGCATCGTTTGAATTTTATTGGGCGCTCAAGAATGATCATGGTTCTCTCGAAGCGGTATTCACGCGCGTGCTGTAAACTATTTCGAAAAACTTCCACGCGTGCATTTTGAAGACACTTGAAAAGGTGGGTCAGTAGCGTTCAGGGAGTCCAAACTGTTCCATGTTCGTATATGGATGGAAACAGCTTTACTCAAAGGTCCGGCGATGTTTCAGAACCCGGGCGCAGGTCTCCCATGAGGGAACTTCGAGGCCTTGCCTCAACGCCGCCTCGCGGGCCCGCTGGACTGCCCATTCTTGTGTCTTGAAGTTGGAGCTGCGCAGAGCGGCTGCCCACTTGGACGCGAGAGCATCCGGAGCTACTGCCATTTTAGCTGCTGTAACAGGGCACTCCCATAACATGTGTGAGAGCGTCGCTCTAGTTGCCTGACATAATTTGCAAGTAGCATCGGGTACTGCGTGGGGAAAATGTGCCGCAATAGCACCGGACTGGGGAAGGTGTGTGTCTGCAGCTGTCTCCAGACGACTGCCTGGCGTCGTTTCAGCTTGGGGTGAGGTGGGGCAATATCCGCCTGCCTAACTGGTAACGCTTCGTGATGTCATTGTACCTGACTAAGCGTTATCGCATGTTTTGTACCAGGATGTCCGAACTCGACGAGGCGGTATCCGACTCTGTGCGGCGGGTCATTACTCGCGCACAGCGGTGTGCCACTTCGTTCGAATTAGGGGGGCCCTCGTTGATGGGGGTGGCGACGTGTGCTGGGAACCATAGGACAGCGGTGCTATTGAACTGCTGTCGACCAGTCTTCCTTAGAATCTGGAGAGCTTCGGGGGAAATGCGCCCGCTCGCGTAGTTACGTACTGCGGTTTGTGAGTCGCTAAGAACTGCTTCGCAGATGGGATCGGTAAGCGCAAGCGCAATCGCAACCTCTTCCGCTGTGTCTGGATATTTCGTGCTGACACTACACGCGTGCGTAAGCCGGGAGTTCACATCTACGACTACCGCCGTGAACCGGTGTTTGTGTGCGTATTCTGCCGCATCCACGAAGCGCGCAGTCCTCTCCCCACCGAAAAAGCGCAGCGGTGCCTTAGCACGAGCCTGGCGTCGGCCCCCGTTATGCTCGGGGTGCATATTTCGAGGAATAGGGGCAACTATTAGCGTGTCGCCGATGTCTTCTGGAATGGCCTGCTTCTGACCGTGTTGGACGTGGTAATTCAGGCCGAGTTTCTGCAGGATGTACCGACCCGTGGCTGTCAGGGACATGCGTTCGAGTTTCGAGACTCTTTGCGCATCCGCTATTTCCTGAAGCGCGTTGTACACCCCGAGCTGTAGCAGACGAGTGGTGCTCGTGGACTCCGGCAGGCCGAGGGCGATCATATGTATTGCGTATAAGGGTGTTGAGTTTCTCCCTTTCGGTGACCGTCCAGTTGTGGAAGGCAGCCACATAAGTAACGTGACTGATGACGAATGAGTGTATGAGGCGCATGACGCTGTCCTCCTTCATCCCCGTGTGCTTGTTTGTAATTCGTTTTTTCAGACGGGATAGCCGCTGTAACCTTGCCTTCGATCTTGCGGATAGTTTCGCCGTTTGACCCGTCGGCTGCTATATGCATGCCGAGGATGCGTATCTTCGGAATTCGGGGAATACAGGAGCCGTCTTGCGTATACAACTGTATTAATTCACATTGGCGCGGTTCACCGGTAGGCCTGGACCGGCGGCGCGGGCTGTAGATTAGCAGCTCCGATTTGAGTGGAGATATTCGGAGGCCCGTGTCTCGGAGTAGGCCTCTACTGCAGAGACTGCTGCCTGTAAGGTGCATTCTATCTGCCCGTCACTTCCTTGTCGACCCAACGGGCGATGTCGTCTGCATACAAGGCGTGATGGAGGCCGTCAATCTCGCCAAGGCGGACCGGGAGACCCATCATCACGAGGTTGAAAAGGAGCGAGGATATTACCGACCCTTGAGGAGTAAGGTATGTGACCGGGCTAGTTGGTATTCCATGACGACGTAAACAGCGCGTGAGACAGACAAGGACAGATGAACCGACGAGGACTAGCGCTGACTTCCAACTGAAATTTATTAACACGAACATGAAAAAACGAAGACAAGGTAGCACACGTGATCACCGCTTAGTCATCTGCGCATGACGGCAGACATTGAAAGTGAAACGAGCGACACAAAAAAGAGCAAAATCTCCAAAACGCGAGAAAAGACAACAAGCAATGCAACCGTAATATATCTAGATATATTACGGTTGCACGCGTAATATATCATCTAGATATATTACGAAAAGACAACAAGCAAGCAACCGTAATATATCTAGATATATTACGGTTGCACGCGTAATATATCACCTAGATATATTACGGTTGCATTGCTTGTTGTCTTTTCTCGCGTTTTGGAGATTTTGCTCTTTTTTGTGTCGCTCGTTTCACTTTCAATGACTGCCGTCATGCGCAGATGACTAAGCGGTGATCACGTGTGCTACCTTGTCTTCGTTTTTTCATGTTCGTGTTAATAAATTTCAGTTGGAAGTCAGCGCTAGTCCTCGTCGGTTCATCTGTCCTTGTCTGTCTCACGCGCTGTTTACGTCGCCTTGAGGAGTGCCGGCGCTTCCTAGGGTATGTTTGTCGGATGTCATGCTGTCGACTGTGAAGGTGACTGTGTGGCGCGACAGGAAGTCTCTGATGTAGTTGTAGCTTCGCTCGCCCAGGTTGAGCTTGTTAATTCGGTGCAGGATAGCTGCATGTGCTACATTGTCGAACGCCTTCTCCAGATCCAGGCCGAGGATGGCTCGGGTGCCACTAGTTGGGTCGTTGATGATCTGGTGGTAGAGCTGAAGCATGATGTCTTGTGTGGAGAGGTGGGATCGGAAGCCTACCATAGTGGCCGGGTAGGTTCCTGTGTCCTCGAGGAGGCGGTTGATACGGGTCAGGGACGCGTGCTCCATCACCTTGCCAACGCAGGATGTGAGCGAAATGGGCCGCAGGTGCTCGAGGGTAGACGGCTTGCCTGGCTTCGGTATCAGCACTGCCTTGGATCGTTTCCACGCCTCTGGGAGGCGACCCTCTCGTAAACAGTTGTTGATGTATGTTGTAAGAGCGATGATCGATACATCATCGAGGTTTCGTAGAGTCTTGTTTGTGACCTTGGTGGGACCAGGTGCTGATTTGCTATTAAGGTGGTGGAGCGCTGCACGGATCTTTGATTCATGAAATTCTTCATCGAGCGTCGCATTTGGCTCTCCAGTGTAATCGCCGTGCTGAACATCGGCTCGTCGAGGGAAGTACTTGTCAAGCAGGCGTGTCACGATCTCTTGATCAGTCGCGGTAGCCCGTTCCTTGTGCAAAAGGCGCTTCAAGTTGGCACGCTGGGCCGACTTGCTCTGCCTTTCCCCCAAGAGATGACGGAGGAAACGCCACGTGCTGCCATTGTGCAGCTGCCCGTCGACTGCGTTGCAGATGTCGTACCACTGCTGGCGGTTTAAGGTCCGGCAATGCTCTTCAAGCTGACGATTGATCTGTGCGATCTTCTTACGAAGCTTTCGGTCGTGCCGTCGCTTTTCAATCTTGCGTGTAGTGATGGCTTGGCTTCCAAGAGGTGGGCTAGTCGGCTGTCGATCTTCTCAACCTGGACTTCGGGCGCCACCGTCTCTGTCGCCCTGTTCACGTCGCCATTGAGGGTTTCCATCCATACCTCGATGTCATCGATCACCTCCTCATCTCGTTGTTCGGCTCGCTGCTTCCGGAATTTGTCCCAGTCTGTCCATTTGAATTGCTTGTGGGGAGGAGGTGTACCCGCCAGAGGTAGTCGTGTTTCTATAATCATATGGTCGCTACCGAGATCTTCAAAGGTATTGCGCCACTCTGCTTGATAAATGTTTCGGACCGCCGTCAGGTCCGGCGTTGTATCCCGTGCTGTTGATGTGCCCGTGCGGATCGGCGCCGTGGGATCGCTAATAAACGTCAGCTATGCAACATGCAGGTCCTGCCACAGGCGTCGGCCTTTCACTGTAGTGTAGCCATAGCCCCAAGCTTCGTTCGGGGCAGTAAAGTCTCCCCCCCACCATAAATGGGTGTACACCCGCCAACGCCAGCACCCCCCGAAAGAGGGAGAGGAAGCAACTCCGCGAGTGAGCCAGATTACTATACACGTTGAGGAGAAATACACTGTACTTGCTTGTCCTGTTAGGAAGGAGCTCTACGAGCATATGTTCCGCATGTGTGCCGCGTACCGCGTGTTCTTGGACTACCATCCCTTTCTGCGTTAAGGTTGCGAGTCCGCGATCAACGGGAATCGGCGAGGCGTATGCAGTGAAACCTGGAAGCTTTGGTATGGTACCTACTGTTTCCTGTATTATTATAACGTCAGGCTTGGGCTGCGTGTGTCGGACGTATTGTAGCAGCAGTGGTTGGTTCTTAGTGAAGCCCCGACAGTTCCACTGCCACACCACGAGCTCGTTAGTGGGGCTGGCCACCGTGGTGCTGTGCGTGTGCGCTATCAGAGATAGGGCTATTGTAAATGACGGTAGGGCCCGCAGTAGGCATCATTGACGTGCCTGGGCGAAGGCCTATGTGAGTCTCGATTCTGTCTATATGGGATTCAACCCTGTCTGTGCGGGCAGTGAGATTATTGACCGCAACGCCCATGTTGCGGATCGCACTTTGAATCTCAGCGAGCAGCTTCTTCATTTCTTCTTGTTCTTTCCCGCCATTCACATATTGTGACTTGTTCTTTGCGCCAATCTTTTACTGTGGCTTCGAGCTTGTCGTGCCATTCAGGTTCGGAGCTGGCTGCGGCACGTTTCTTTGCGGGCGGCGCATCTCTGTCGTTGCCATTCGCGACGGGAATTTGGGGTGAAGTAGGCTTAGGTATAGATGACTGCGCCATCGATTGCTTAATCTCGCGGATTTCTTGCGTTAACTGTTGCACTACAGTGCGTAAGTGCGCGTTTTCGCGCTGTACTGCTTCTAATGCCACGTCTCTGGGGTCCCTCTTAATGCTAGGTTCTGAGGCAGAAGCTCCCTTAGCCCCACGTCTCGGTGTGTCCTTAACCGCATCTGCGAAGCTCACCCTGTCAGGTAGGTCCGGGTCCTGGTGATCGGCTTGCTTCGGACGCCGCGAACTCGAACGGCCATGACTCTGTCCCGGGAGTTCTGCTCCGGGACCGGCTCCGAGACTGGCTCTGCTGGCGAGATCGAGGCCCCGCTGACCGCGCGCGGCTTCGAGAGCGGGAAGCAGGTGTGAACTCTTCGTCATAGTACTGCTGCTGCAGCTCGAGGGCGGCCTCCGCTGTGGCCCTGCGTCGATCCCCGCGTCGTTTTTTGACGAGATAAGGGGTCTTGAACCGAGCCTTGCAGGCCTTGTCCGTAGTGGGATGTGCTCCCCCGCTGAGGCGACACGTCGGCGTGCATTTGTGATTGGGGTCTGGGATCGAAGCTCTGCAGCCTCTACACACACGGTCTTGGGGGTTCGGGCATACGTCCATGCGATGGCCGACACGTCCGCACTGGTGGCACACGTCGATCTGCTTTCTGTAAAAGGTGCACCTGAGCATGGCACTCCCGTAGTACACCCACGTTGGGACCCGGCCACCGTCGAAGGCGACGATGACCGATGTGGCACTACTGAGTCTTTTGGCCGCTAAGGCGGTCGGGTTCCTTTTGTTGACGATATTGAGGTGAATGGCCTTGGCGTCTTCATTGAGGGGAAATACCTCGGACGACTCCCTTGACTGTATAGTCAGGCGCAGCCTCGTAAGCCCGAACCTCGAACTGGAGTTTGTCGAGCGTTAAGCTGGCGAGTCGGCGGTACCTTTCAGCAATGGAAGAGTGAGGTGTACTCACAACGATGATGTTTTGCTGCATGTTTGGACATATAATGCCTTCCGTGGCGTCTTGGGTAGATAAACTTGCTGCCCTGTATAGGGCCGAGGAAGCCGCTGTTTTATACATAAAAAACACCAGACGATAAATCACAGATGTGAGCAGAGGCTTCCATGTGTATGCGTGTTTCCCTGATGCGAAGCACTTGCCCGATGCATCTGGACCATTACTTCTTCATTCTTTAAAAGAGACATCCCCTAAGGTTTTATGGAGGAGCGATTGGGTAATTAGGTGAATGTTGATTAGCTCGTCGCCAAGACAAGCAGTTATGCAGTCGTTGGAAGAAGGGAAACAAGACGCTATGCAAATTTAGAGCACAGCCTTGCGAATCACTGCAGCTTGTAAGCCGAATCTTAAGACTCGTCCTGAACCTGTCAAGCAGTAATGTCGTCCAGCGTGACTGAAGATGCCTAAGGTCACCTGAACTAAGAGTGTCTTGCTCGCAGAACACCTTTACCACACTTCAAAAACATACAGAAACATCTGCAGCAAGCACATGATAATTCCTCCTAAGTTTCTCCATAACCTGCTCGAAAAAAGTCACGTCATCGAGGCTTACGGGTTAATAAGACCAGCATACACATAACATTACCCGTTCCAGTCTACAAATCAGGTAACAGAGACTCTCCGCTAAATTACCGTCCCATATCTTTGACAAGTATCCCCTGCAAAATCATGGAACATGTCATCTACTCCCATATCATCAACTTCTTGGACTCAATGCACTTTTTTCATCCTTCTCAGCACGGGTTCCGAAGAGGTTTTTCTTGTGAAACGCAGCTGGCCATCTTCATTCACGACTTACATTCTAACCTTGACTGCAACATTCAGACTGATGCTCTTTTCCTGGATTTCGCTAAAGCATTTGACACTGTCCCTCACAAACGCCTAATTCTTAAATTATCTCTGTTAAATCTAGATCCTAACGTACTTGCATGGATAACATCTTTCCTGACTAATCGCTCCCAATTTGTGTTTGTTAATAATCACTCCTCTAACCGACTACCTGTAACTTCCGGTGTCCCGCAAGGGTCTGTCTTAGGGCCTCTACTCTTCTTAATTTACATTAACGATCTACCATTGCATGTATCCTGTAACTTTCGTATGTTTACAGATGACTGTGTAATCTACCGATCAGTAACCAACATTCATGACCAAACACTAATTCAGCATGACCTTAACAACATACAAACATGGTGTAACCGTTGGTTAATGAACTAAAATCCTAGCAAATGTAAGCTTGTTTCTTTTTCTCGCCGCCGTAACCCTTTTGAGTTCACCTATTCCATCGCCAATGTTCCCATACAATCAGTTCAATCATTCAAATACCTCGGCATCACCTTGGCTCATGACCTGTCCTGGCGTCATCACACTACTAACATCATCTCGTCCGCTAATAAATCACTCGGGTTTCTCAGACGGAACTTACGCCATACTCCGCCTCATGTCAAGACGCTTGCATACAAATCATTTGTCAGGTCCCAACTCGAGTATGCATCTTCCGTCTAGAGCCCTCATCAAGCATACATAATAAAAGAACTCGAATCACTTCAAAATCGGGCTACCAGGTTCATTCATTCTGCATATTCGTATGACATCAGCATCTCATCTCTGAAGGTGGAATCTGGTTTGGAAACCCTTGCTTCACGCCGACAGTGTGCCACCCTCTCTCTTTTTCATATGTTTTATTTCAGTTCACTGAATCATCCACCGTACATCACGCCCCCTTCGCACATATCTCATCGCACTGGTCATCCTTCACAAGTCGCAATACCACGTACCCGGACCACTGCATTCCAAGCCTCCTTTTTTCGTACGAGCAGCAAAAGACTGGAACGGCCTTCCTAATGCCATCTGTGTCATCACTAACCCATCTATGTTTGCCGAAGCCATTAAGAACACCGATGTATAGTTTTTTTTTTCTTGTTGTTTTGTTAAACACCACCCCTTATGTAATACCCCTAAAGGGGGTCTTTAAGGTAATAAAAGTGAAGTGAAGTGAAGAAACAGTAGAGAAGACTCACCGGTATTCTTCGGTGCAGCGCTCTGCTGTGGACTTCGAGTTTATCAGACAATGCTGCTGCCTGATTATTCGTATACCAGCTTTTGTTGTGGCATTTTAAGTGCGAAGCATTTCTTAGCGAACTTCGGCGACTATGAGCGTATCTATCTATCTATCTATCTATCTATCTATCTATCTATCTATCTATCTATCTATCTATCTATCTATCTATCTATCTATCTATCTATCTATCTATCTATCTATCTATCTAGCCGCCTACGACTTTGTGCTCTCCTGGCCGTATCGTTAATGCGATTTATACCAAAATTGGTATGGCATAACATGACTGTATGACAAACATGGATGACTGGTCATATGAAGAAAATCCTGAATAACTTGTCATGAAAAGTATGATTTACACGTCATGGCCATAGTGCTCCTGAGGCCGTTTTCTTAACTTCATATTTCCAAAAATTGGTACGATCAGACATTTCTGCATGACCAACATAAATGACGGTGGTAATATGAAAATCATGACCTGCATGTCATGTACAACATGATTTACAGGCTACGCTCATGGCCGCGCTGACGGGCGTTTCGCTAGCTTGATATACACTAAATTTGGTATGGCGTGACGCGACTATATGACGAACATAAATGTCAAGTGGTCATACGGAAATCATGACATGTCATGTGCAACATGACTTGCATGCCACGCTCATGACACTCTAGGGGCCCGTTTCGCTAGCTTGATATACACCAAATTTGGTACTGAGTGACATGACTGTATGACGAGCATAAATATCAAGTGATAATTTGGAAATCATGACATGTCATGCGCAACATGACATGTTGCGCATGACATGTTGCGCATGCTACGCTCAGATACTCTCGTGGTCGTTTCGCTAGCTTGATATACACCAAGTTTCGTACTGAGTGACGTGACTGTATCACGAGCATAAATGACAAGTGGTAATATGGAAATCATGACATGTGATGTGGAACACGACTTGCATGCCACGCTCAACACACTCCCGGGGCCGTTTCGCTAGCTTGATATACAGCAAATTTGGTATTGAGAGACGTGACTGTATGACGAGCATAAATGACAAGTGGTAATATGGAAATCATGACATTTGATGTGCAACATGACTTGCATACCACGCTCATGACACTCTCATGGCCGTTTCGCTAGCTTCATATACACCAAATTTCGTATTGAGTGACGTGACTGTATGACGAGCATAAATGACAAATGGTAATATGTAAATCATGACATGTCATGTGGAACATGTCTTGCATGCCACGCTCATGACACTCTCATGGCCGTTTCGCTAGCTTCATATACAGGGTGTGTTCAGATAAGAACGTCGGTGCATGTCCGCCGACCCCCTTTAATTTCGCCGAAAAAAAAATATTTTGTTTTCGGAGTCCCCAGGACCACAAAACCACTTTTGCTTTCGCAAGAAAAAATTTCACCTTCTTTAAAAAAAATTCACAAGTCTCCACTGAGCCGCCACCGCCTCTTTCGAATTTCGCGAAAATGGGATTTCGATGAGACGCTACAAAACACTATTGTAGCTATAGGTCCGACAAATTTTCTCCACATACTACGGATAGTTTTTGTTGAGAAAAATTTATTACTTTGCAGTTTTGATGTTGTTCTGTTAAGAAAAAAAAATCGAGAGATCGACACAAAGCTCAATAATGCTCACATTTAAGATTTTTTTCCTTAGTAAGTATAAACGCCAGACTTCCCAAAGTTTTAAAAAAAACATTGCCATATGTTTGGTGAACAAATGTGCTGAACGAAATACATGAGAGTGGCTTCAAACGTTAACCAAAAATATTCAACTGAGGACATGTCTCTCAAAATGCAATACTTTGAAGATCATTTAAAAAAAAAACACCATCTTCGATTTTCTTTGAACTCTCCAGAATTAAAGCCAAGCACGTGTTCTAACTTAATCTGTAACAACATGTTGCATTATTTTTGTGAGGTCGGAACTACGAAGCACGAAAATTGGCCAAATTGACGTATAGTGACTAACCATAACATTGAGCGAGCATGGAGCAATAGTTGCCATTATCGTTATTTTTAGGTCCCGAATGTCATCTGTTGTACTCGAGGGACAACAGCTTGACAGATAAAACCAAAATGTTGCCTTAAAGTGCAAATTTGTTCATTTGCGTGCGTGCACGCGTCGCAGTTTAGGTCCTGGCGTAAGGACTAACCGCAAGATTTCTAGAAATGTAGTCAAGTGGAGCTCTCGGAAGGAACTGTTTATTTACCCCTATTGTATACACAGGGAGTCAGAGTCACAAGTCATAGTCAGACAAGTTAGACAGTCACAAACGTCACTGAAGCAGTTGTCAATATCTTGCTCCTGGTGAAGCAAGCTTGTGCACACAACCCATTTCGGCCTCAAGGAGGAGAACTTCGTGAGCCCGATCCCTGTGTCAGGGTGAGCCGCTGTAGACGAAATGTTTCCCGAATGGACTTGGTCATCAGCCGTTTTGAAACGTACTCTTTTTGTCCTTTAGAACTAATTGCAATGAAATCTTTCTTGTTTGGGCTTTGTTGGGTGGAGTTGAGCTCATCGTCAGTATAGTATTTCATTGCTGCCTGTATGTTAACGCGATAGCGTTAAAGAGCTCGTTTCGCAGAAATTCCGGCGTCGGCGTCGGCGTCGTTGGTTGTGAGCGAAAAATCATCATCTTGTCCGTGACCGAAAAATCATCATCTTGTCCGTGACCGAAAAATCGAGAAAGATGCAAATAAAATAAATAGTAAAAATTTTCGGGTCCGAGTGAGGATCGAACCCGGGTCGTCTGCGTGGCAAGCAGCTGTTCTACCACACAGCCATGCCTCTGTTTGGAAATACTGTGAAAATAACTTCCTCTGCTTGGAAATTGCAGTGAAAATAACTTTCATGCTTCGCAAACGCAAGCGTCCTTTATATAGGCGTCGCAATATAACGTGTAATATCCCCAGGAATATTGCGTGGTACAAGCGTAAATTGCCATCGGGCGTCAGAATATGTGACTATCATAACAATTCCATAGTTTAAAGCCAGCCACCCATTACAAACGGCACACACCTTACTGCGCGTATTCCCTTAACACCACGTAGTGGGTGCATAGCAAGTTCGAAAACATTTCCCACATTTGCTGCGCATAATTTCTCCTGGTCTAAACCATACTATCCATTACATAGTATACACTAAGTGATTGAAGTACGCAGTAGGGACGGGATATCGCTATCGCGTTCAACTCTTAAAGGCGAAGCTTAAGGGTCCCCCCAATTTTTTTCTGGCTTCAGCTTCAATCTGGTGTAGCGGTTCGGATTTCATCACACCCGGGTGTCTGTATTTTCTGGATTTCCGAATGAGGTGCGGAGTTGCGGATGGAATCATTTCTTGCATCTCTTGATGAGAAAGGTTCACAGGGAGCAATGCCAGGAGGCGGCAGCGTTCATAGTATGATTCGCAGGTATCGAATGTGTGCTTTTAGGTTGCGCAGCCACTCTCGACACGTGTCGCAGGTTTCCGCTGAAGGACCAGGTTCCTCTGTAGTGCCGTACGCTACTGTAAGGACAGCAGAAATTGTCCTGGAGATAGCGCCCTCGATCTCCGCTTTCTTACGCTTGGCGTAAGACACTCGGCATTGTGCTTTCACTTTCGCCGGAATTTTCAGGGTTGTCACGTCGGTTGTCTTAACGAGTACGTTTAGCTCTTCGACAGCAATTTGTTCGGGAACAAAATTTGCGTCAGACTGAGATGCATCTGGAGACTCTACGGCGATCTGTTTCAAGCGGTTGACACAGCTCTCGCACAAAATGTCGGTTTCTCTGATGGATGAGGCTTTTTCTGGCATGCGCTTCCTTAGTAAGGCGACATTCAAATCTTTCACACATCGACAGTTCCACTTGGAGGCAATCTTCTTCGTATGCCTCTTTCGGTAGTCAGCGCAAAACGCTCGCTCTGATCTCCACAACGTGGCCATCAATATCAGGGGTGCAATACGCCCACGCATACTCACGCTCGTTGACCAGCAGAGGACTGCCGGGTTGTCGACGACGAACGGAAGTGAAAGCCGACGTTTTCTTATTACTTCGACCTTTCTTAAGCGAGTTGAGCTGTTTCTTGTTTATGTTCTTTCTTTTTTTAGGGAGCGGGCGAGCGCGGTCGGGCTGCAGAAGCGCCGTTTGTGCCGACACGCATCGTCTGCGTTATCACATTACCGATGTGCCATGGGAAGCGATAAATATCTAGCGGTGGATCCTCTCCAGCCACCTCCTTTATGAGGCGTACGCAGGCTCACATGCGCGAAAAATTTTGAAAGCGATTCCTGCGAAGAGTGCGACTCATTATCGCGGCATGCTCAGAGGCTGGGACCCGAGTAGAAGTTTTTGTGATTTGCGTAAAAAGTGTAGTAATAATTTTTTCTTCAAAACCAACTGTTCCTGTTTTATTCCTGACAATCCGTCGATCCACAGAAGACATTCGCGACCTAAAAATAACGATAATGGGCAACTATTGCTTCATACTCGCTCAATGTTGTGGTTACTTACTATACGTCAATTTGGCCACTTTTCGTGCTTCGTAGTTCCAACTTCACAAAAAGTAATGCAACATGTTTTTATAGATTGAGTTAGAACACGTGCTTGGCTTTAATTCTGGAGAGTTTAAAGAAAATCGAAGATGGAGTTTTTTTTTTAAATGATCTTCAAAATATTGGCATTTTGAGAGACATGCCCTCAGATGAACATTTCTGGTTAACGTTTGAAGCCACTCTCAAGTATTTCGTTCAGCACACTTGTTCAGCAAACATATGGCAATGTTTTTAAAAACTTTGGGAAGTATGGCGTTTATACTTGCGGAGGAAAAAAATCTTAAATGTGAGCATTATTGAGCTTTGTGTTGATTTCGCGATTTTTTTTTCTTAACAGAACAACATCAAAACTGCAAAGTAATCAATTTTTCTCAACACAAACTATCCGTAGTATGTGGAGAAAATTTTTCGGATCTACAGTTACAATAGTGTTTTTGTAGCGTCTCATCGAAATCCCAATTTCGCGAAATTCGAAAGAGGCGGTGGCGGCTCAGTGGAGACTTGTGAATTTTTTTTAAAGAAGGTGAAATTTTTTCTCGCGAAAACCAAAAGTGGTTTTGTGGTCCTGGGGGACTCGGAAAACAAAATATGTGTTAAAGACGATAGTCTTTCTTGGGATACCTAAACGGAGAAATTTTGGTCTGTCTGTCTGTCTGTCTGTCTGTCTGTCTGTCTGTCTGTCTGTCTGTCTGCCCGTCTGTCTGTCTGTCTGTTTGTCGGCACGTCACACGATTGAGCTAGTTGGCCAAACTTTAACCCCCTGCCTTACGACCTCCAATCATGACCAAGAAGCATGTGTTCATACGGGTGAGCGTGGGCAATTAAAAATCAAATATTACGCATACCTGAGGCACAACATCAATACCTTAGTACTATTCACAGTGTTCCTTTAAAACAAAATCTATAGATACGTAATTATAAAGGACCTAGTGTTTATTACGCGGCGCTGCTGTGTACAAAACAAGTCTCCGCCCAGTGATTTAACTTCGACGCTGTGGCTGGCTGTGGTGCTGCCACCTGGCAGCAGCATTGTTCAACACAAGCCGATGTTCCCCGGTAGCGCTGTAGATGGCGTCCTCTTCTGTTTTATCAATGCCAGCCAGATGCGGCTGATTCATCGTAGAAGAGCGCTGTCTCAGGCAAGGCAAAACATATATGGCCGCTTGATGAAATACGACCCACTCTACAAGACATGATCAGAGAACGCAGAGAAAAGACCGACGACCAAATTTCAGCGGAGAAACGCCGGCGTCCGTCTAAGCGCGCCCGGAAAACGTCCGAAAAACGAGCCCAGCGGCTAGCCCGGCTATTAAATTGTGGTACTCATGCCGCTCATGCAGTGCAGTCGGCACAAGACTATCGTCTTTCGACGACATTTGCAGCGAAGCACGCAGATACGCGGCCAATTTTTTTTCAGCGAAATTAAAGGGGGTCGGCGGACCTGCACCGACGTTCTTATCTGAACACACCCTACACCAAATTTCGTATTGAGTGACGTGACTGTATGACGAGCATAAATGACAAATGGTAATATGTAAATGATGACATGTCATGTGCAACATGTCTTGCATGCCACGCTCATGACATTCTCGTGGCAGTTTCGCTAGCTTGATATACACCAAATTTTTAAGGCGAAAACTTTTAATGTCTCATGCTCACATCCATCTGTCCGGTCGTCCATACGTCCGTCCGTCCGTCCCTCCAGCCGTGCCCTGGCACGGTGCCAGGTGGGCGCCGGGGCGCGCGAGCGGACGCTGGTCGCGTTGGAGTCTACAGCGCTCGCGCTTTGCTTACGTAGCGGCACTGTGCCCAGCGTCTCTAATCATGCAAGGAGGGAGACGCGCGCATCACGTTCCATTCTGACCGACCCCCTCTCTGTGGGCACAGGCGTTCGAGGAACACACTTTGGAATTAACAAAGTGTCCGTCAATTTAAATGCCGGAACGCCCATACTGTCTGCACGATGCGCAAAGCGCGAGAATACGAACGCATGCGAAATGGGGGGCAGATTGGTCTCGCGTCTCGCTGCGTTTCGAGGTAAAAGATAAAGCGAACTCATGTGGCAAGTGGCTACATGAAAATCTTGAGCATGCCATTTACATGCCCTGCTCATGGTGCGCTTGCGTGCAGTTCGCTAGCTTGATATACACCACAATTTTTGTTGCGCGACGTGACTGTATGACGAACACAAATGACAGGTACTAACTTGTAAATATTGACATGCATATTATGTACAGCATGATTTGCTTCTTTCCGGCTGCTTCGCATTACATTAATTCCCGCAGTGCATGGGATCTGCCGGTTTTTTTTAAATTTTATTTAGCCACTGCTTGGTATGACGCTATTAGTTTTACACTCGATCCATATCCTGTGTTAATTATTACACATTTCGCACACCTCGTTACATTTCTTTTATCGTCATGACTGATCAATTGCAGCGAACGTCGCTGAAGCTCCTCAAGGTCGAAGCTTGTACATCACTCCTCCCGTATAGTCCGGTGTAGCCACGCTAGTGCGATGACGATGACGCTGCCATCACGGTACAACACATACAAGGTAACCATTATACGCCATGATGATGACGATGACGCTGATGACGATGAAGAATAAGCGGGTTCCAGACCACACATTCTCTTTTGCTATCGCGGCACAGCACATGGAATGTACCAACTAGACGTCATAACGATGACGATGGCGCTGATGACGATGAAGAATAAGCACGTTCCAGACCACACATTCTCTTTCTACCATGGATGAAAACGATCGTGAACGCGCTCTCGCCCGGGAGAGGCAAAACGGCAACGCCGACAAGCTGCTACCCCATCGTTGAGGACGCGGGAAGCAGCGGCTCAACGGCTAAAACACATTGTATATACTGTGCACACGCGTTGCCACTCATTTACATGCGTGAGTGGGCAATGTCACAGGTGATTTACGGTAAGAACGATCACCAGTGCTTCGCCCACCCGTCATGATTCACTTCTTGGAAACGCAAAATATTTTTCAGTTTTTCCTTATTTTGTGCTCAATATCAGTCGATGATTATCTCGTTTTAATCGGTTATTGAATATATATCACGCTGTTAGTGCAGCAAGTTTGTCATACACTTTTATGAATTTTCGCTGATGGCAGCCACAGCGTTGACCAACAAAGCAACGCATACGAGCAATGTGCGTTGTACACATGTGAACATGGCCCATATTCACATATTACCCGAAATGTGCGTTATCCAAAGGTCAAGCCAATGCGGATGTTGACGCATCGTTTGGGACGACTTGCTCCCAACGGCAGGCACCGTTGGCGAACGAAGGCCTTGCGAATGTTGTCACAGCAATTCAAGAGAAGTTATCTGCTTGTCAAAGTAGGACCTGTTGAAGGACAAGTCGATGGACGTCAAACCGATACATATTTCCGCGAACAAATCAAGGAAGCAGTCGAGAGAAACGTAGGTGCAAACGGAAACGTTCGGCGCGAAACCGACGTTTCTGCTTTCTTGTCGAGTGCTTGCTTCATTGTTTTTGCTAATATGTATCCACTTGTTTGATCTCATGTGCTCTTATCAAAAGCCACAGCTTGTGATAACAGCACACTGAATAAACTAAAATTGAAGGACACTTTGCACATTCCAAAGTGTGTTCGGCGAAAGCTTGTGGCCATTCGACTGACTATGCCATGTCTTTTTTCTTTTACACTCTTAGTGGGATGGCACACAAACGGAATGTGTGCGTGTTTTCTTTTTTAAATTTTTAGCGAGAATCTCAGTGAGACGCGAGACTAATCTACCTCCGTTCGCATGCGTTCGTATTGTCTCGCGCTTTGCGGATCGTGCAAACGTCATCCGCGTTCCGGCGCTTAAAATTGACGGACAATGTAAATTCCAGTGTGTTCCGCGAACGCTTGTCCATTGAGAAGGGGTCGCTCAGAAAGGAACGCGATGCGCACGTCTCCCTCATTGCATGATTCAAAACGCCGGGCATAGCGACGCTAAGCAAGCAAACCGCGAGCGCTGTAGAGTTCGACGCAACCGGCGTCCCTTTGTGCACCCCGGCGGCCACCTGGCACCGTGCCAGGGCTCGGATGGACGGACGGAGGGACGGACGGATGGAGGGACGGACGGACGGACACAGATGGACGAACGGACACGGATGGAGGACAGACACGGACGGACGGAGGATGGACGGACGGACGGACCGACGCATGGACGGACGGACACGGAGAGACGGACGGACAGACGGACGGACAGACATGGACGGACGGACGGACGCCGGACGGACGTGAGCATGAGACATTAAAGGCTTTCGCCTTAAAAAAATGTCGCACTCATCATAGTCCGATATGTCGTCCTGAACTTTACAGTGATGAATCACCGTTTCGCCCAAGGCTTACGTGTATCATTGTTCTATTTTCTGTTACTTGAGCATAATTGCACCGCCTGATTTTAAAAACACAGAACAACTTCTTGCACGCTTCCTGTTTCATTTACATGCAGCGTAGGTTTCTTCCCCGATCTAAGTCAGGGGTAGGCAACCTGCGGCCCGCGCGCAAGTTTTATGCGGCCCCAGTGATGACGTCAGCAACCCCCCTCTGCCCTTATCGCTTCCCATCTCAAGGCCAAGATGACATGTTTTACCTAAAAGGAGATTTTCTCTTGTCACATGGTTCATGGAACCATTGTGACTTCCGTGCTAAAAATAAACATGGTTTGTATTCCACTTTCGTACATTATTCTCAAATCACCCAATTTTTTCTCTTTCCCTGCAAAGCCTTCTCCTCTCTTCTTGATTTGCCATTTGCAGCCCCACTGTGTCGTCTTCATGCAACTTGGCCATCCGCCTCAAAAGGTTGCCGACCACTGATATAAGAAACAAGTGATAACGCGGAAATTCTGCGGGCTGAGAGAAAACGCAAAATTAAATGCTGGAACACTGTCTCTTAAGAGTGATGTTAATGAAAAACCTTTTTACATTTATCATTGAATTGCAGATACAGATGTGACGTAGGAAAGCCCCGATAAATGTACAGAATAATACAACAAATTTTTATTCTCCTGTCTGCTGACCAGAAGCTCACGTGATCAAATCCCGGCCCCGGCGGCCGCATTTTGATGGAGGCGACACTCTTGAGGCCCGTGTTTTTCAGTAGAGGTTCACGTTAAAGAACACGAGATGGTCACGATCTCCCGAGCCCATCAGTACGGCCTCCCTGATAATAATATCGAAGTTTTGGGACGTAAGACCGCAACATTTATTATATCACGGTTGCCTGTTCCTGAAATTAGTGAAAGATACTATTTTGGTCGAAATTCTTGGCCGAAATAAAAATGGTCCACTTCTGGAGCAGCCACATTTCTTTTACTAAAGAAAATTAAGCAAAAGATATGCGCGCACAGCACCACATAAGTTCGTAATAGCAACTTTTGCTCTCAATTAACGATGGCTTCTCCCTCCAAAAATACCACACAAATGAAAACAAGTTGCAGTTTCTTACTTTATATTAGCTATAACATATAAACAAAAGTAACAATATTAGGTTCTAATATCCCGAACAGGCCTATCGTTTGAATGTGACTTAATGAAGTTAACAAGGAAGCCTTCTCTTGGTAAAGTCATGAAGGTATTAGAATGAGCTGCAGCGGGTAGTGTAGGCATTCCAAATCATGAAAATAATTCACCGCAATCTCTCACGATACATGCGTAGAGTCGCTACATATTGCCATTTCTAATATATGTGGCTAATATGGGACGCTAACGCAGAAAATAAAAGAAGTGACAGACCTCTCAGCGTGCGACGCAATGGAGCATGATGAGTGTAACGTAAGAGATTGGAAGACGGTGGAATGTGTCATAGAACAAGCACAAGTATTTGATATTTTGTTGAAATCGTGGGAAAAAAAAATTACCGAGGCCCACCGTGAATACTCGGGTAAGATAATAAGCGGTGAGTTAGAGAATCGCAAGAGATATCACGCAATGCCGAACGTGAAACCCGTCAAGACCAGCATGAATTTAAAAGGGGTGATTAACATTAAAAAGAACTATCATAACTGCTCTGATATTATGGATTAATGCTACCAGTACTCATTTCTCGCTCGAATGATCAATGATTCGAATAACCTTGCAAAAGATGTCGTATTAAAAAAACGTGTTTATTTCACAGCAGCCTCATTTAAACTCTCGTTTGTTATTACAATTGTAAAGGCGTTTATTTGCCGGTACTCAGAGATACTGCTTAATGGCGACAGCCACGGCCAGGCACGAACCCTCAGCGCGAGCGGCGTCCTTTTTGCAGATGACCCACTAGAAGGCTCTCAAGAGTGCAACCCATTTCTAGGGTTCCAATGCATCGCTACAATTACCCCGGGGACGAAAAGGGAGCCGCCGGGCGACCTAACAGCTTGTTACTACGAGCGGGTCATAGTAGGCCTTCAGGCGCTCCACGTTGACAATGTCGCGCCCTCGACGGCGCATGTCCGAAGATTGTTCGATGGGTTCGATCAGGTAGTTGACCGCAGATGTGCGCTCGATGACACGGTAGAGGTCTTCCTATTTCGGCAGTAGTTTTGAAGAAAGGCCAGCTGCGGAGGTAGGGACCGAGAGCCATACGAGCGCTCCAGGGAGGAACGTGGGCTCAGAAGTGGCGAATACTATTCTGCCGCTCTTGTTAATTCGTCGTGAAGGTCTTGGCGAGCTCGCGACACTCTTCAGCAAGCCTGGCTGTGTCACAAATAGGGGCACACTCAGATGGGTCCGGCGTGTACGGGAGTATCGTGTCGATGGTGTGCGACGGGTGCCGTCCGTATAGTAAGAAGTAAATGTACATTTCACGTCTAGTAAATGTACATTTCACTTTATTGTACTTTTAGTGATATTATGTTATTGTGTGTGATTTTATTTTTATAGCGTTTCAAAACACACTCTTCTATATCACAGTATACAAGTAGTCATTCATTAATTGTACATTGAATATTTACTTTCATGCATGTATTAACTGTCGAACATTCTCCCAACCGCGCGATGATCTTTCAAGTGAAAGATGGCAGTCTTCATAAATAAACAAAAAAAAATTATCCGCAGGCCTTAAGTTGAATCAGCTCGCACAAGACAAGGGAAATTCCAAAAATCATTAGGCTGGCCTTCGTCCCTCATTAATCATAGTGTAGGCCCCGCTTGTTGACAGCGATGATGGCTGGTATTATAGTACTTGGGTTTTAGCAATAAATTTATGACCACGAGATACTACGGCATTTTTTTTCCTGTTATCAAACTCATGATAGCGTAATTATCGCCAGTGCCAAAGAATTCACCAATATGATCAGATTATACGGTATAACTACGTTGTCAGTGACTCAGACGGTCTAACATGAGCTCCACGATGTATCTTGGAAGAGCGAAATTTTCTTTAAAAAGTTTTACAAGCGTTAAGAAACAAATATATGTGACTTACTCAAAGGAAAATGAGATACCAAGCTCCGTATTTGCTCTTTTAGCGGCCATCCGCTGGAAGAGTGTCCAGGTGCGGTAATTGTCCGTGGCGAGAATTCGGGCATCATATGCGTACACGTTGGTGTAGAAGAGGTAGTCGCAGAGGTCTGGCGGGTACATGTTTGCAGATGTGGTTGTCTCACTTACTGTGCAGATGATTTCCTTCACTGCGTGTGAGGAATAGAAAACACAGAATAATTATTTCAGAAATAACTTCAGGTTAATGTACTTACACCGACGGACGCTCTGTTGAATTACATCTGAATTGGCGAACAAGCAAACGCACGCACACATTGGACGCAACGTTAACTGGTCACTTTATGACGACATTCCAGAAATATACGCGATAAGAAAAAATAAAAAAAGAAGCTTTCGGACAGAACGTCATAAGCACAAGGAGGCTATTCATGGAATAAGTAACGAACGCCTGGGCCTTCGCAAAGTATCGCAAATGCTACGGCCAAAGAGCAAACAGTAACTTGTGTGTGTAGAAGGTGTGAGGCTGAGAGCGCTACGAGCTGACCATAGCCGCATATCAAGTTCGCAGCATTCGACTGTTTCTATATATCTCTCTATAAAGCCGCCTACTTCTAGGCACTCTCGGAGGCGTGCCCTTGAATTGCTGTGCACCGAAATTGGCACAGTAGTACATGAGTGTATGGCCAACACCATTCAGGGGTCATTACATCTATAACGTGCATTACCCACCGTGGTGGATCTGGCGGTTGTAGTGTTCGGCTGTTGCCCGGCTAGTCACGGGATCGAATCCCGGCCGAGGCGGCCGGAATGCGATGTAGGCGGGAATGCTACAGGCCCGTGTGCTTACAATTAGGCGCACGTTAAACAACCTCAGGTGGTCAAAATTTCCGAAACCCTCATCTACGGCGTCTCTCATAATTATATCGTGGTTGAGAGATGTTAAACGGCAACGATTATTAACAATCAATATATTAACGTGAATTGCCAGCCGCGTATGACATGAAACCTTTTCGACTAGTCACGTGGGACACTTAGCCGTATAGGGCGGCTCCTGGTATACAAGTATGTGCAGCAGATGATTCACAGTACACATCAATTCAAGAACAGCGAGAAGAAACTTCACAAAACCTAACGCGAGAGCGTATAAGAAGCGGTTGTCAAAGAAAATGCGGTGCCGCCGTTGAATGCTTTCTCCATGAGTGAAAAGTCTGGATGGAAGCAAATAGAAATGACAGCCGGAGCCTGAAAAGAACCCAGACATTCTGCATGGTAGCAAAGTATTCTAAAGGAGAGTAACGCCACTGCTTTGATCTTTCTGAGGAAGAAGACCCTTCACGAACACCAAGTGGGTGCAACACCAATTGTGGTTGCATTGTTGGCTATCTGCTTTTTAAAGCAGGAGAAATGCGCTTTGCGGACGGAGTAAGATATCGACGTCAGCAGCAGTCAGCAGTGTCATTGCTGAAGACTAGCGGAAGTTGAAGGCCATACCTTAATAAATAACGAAAAAACGCAATTTTTCTCGCAATTTTCAAAAAATAATTCACCGACTAGGCGGATAAAACATATACATTGTCAGTTCAGGGTTGTACGAGCACGTTTGCCATATGTTTTGAAACTTGAGGGTGTACGAATATTTCCTATAGTAAAAATGTCTTTCGATTTAAAGCGAGTACAAAACCATTTCAATCATGTATTCGCATGTTCGTAACGCCGTACCTCACGTTTAATAACTGAGCGTAACATGAGAGCGATCCATTCACAGGCTTGCACAGTGTGTGGTGAGTATTTCTCGGCAGCAGAGGAAACTCACTTAGACGTCATGATATGTATTTGGCGAGCTTACACTTTAAGCCAAAATTTGACAAAGTTGGACAAACTGCAGTCGTTAAACCAACGGATAAACGGTTCGTCCAACATGGAGTAAATGCGTGACAGTGCGTGTCGTGCGCAAAGGCCCGGCAATGAAGAGGGACCAACGGGGAGGGTAACTGCGCGCCGATCGCCTGATGTCCCGCTACACTGCTGGGCCCTGTCGGCTAGCAAGAAAACGAGTTATATCGGTTGTACGCCAGAGTGAAAGCGAAGCATTATTCAAAAAATTGAAGCTGTTATAAGAGGCATGTTTAACTCGCCCCGGCGCACACAGTGAGCGAATGAGCTCCCGCGCGTTTCTTCCCTATCGAGCTGCCGGCCCTGCGGGGTTGAAACAAATGCAACCCTCCGAGCGCGCACACCGCGGATAATACGTTTCAATGTGCCGAATTAGGAAGAACTACGAAGAACACTGACAACGCTAACAAGTGTAAGCTGTTCGTCAGCGGTCGTCGCAGAGTCACTGGCCACAACTTCGAAGCGATATTCGAAGTAGGCTTTGCACGTCATCGGCACCAAGCCTGCCGGCCGGGCCACTGGACGCTGTGAGTGCATTGCGGCACGGGTGGAAGAAACGTCGCATAGAATTAGTTTCGCAGAAAATAATTTCTTCTGGATTAAAGTACAGTTCGGAACTCTGTCTTTCACTCCATGAGGCAATCGTTGTCACACACGTAGCATGAAGACGAGTGCCGATCGAATCATCGTGTGGCTGGCGGCGCACAGCGAGTGACTGCACGGTGAAAGAAGCGTGGCTGCGAGCGGTATCATGGTTGTGAGTATAAATATATACACGTCACTCCGTAATACGCCGCGGACAATGAATACCTACATATTTTTTTTTTGGTGAAAATAATGACAAGGAAAATTTCACAGGAGATGCACGTTGTGATCGCCGGTGGTCGTTTAACGCACAGCCGTGCTCCTCGTAAAGGCCTACACTGTAAACGGTTTCACACCCTTAAGGGTGGATTTTCGATAAAACACCCATCGGAAACCCCCCCCTTATTTTTGCCAAGATTATCCAAAAAGGGTGGAATCTCACGTAAACCACCCTTTGTACACCTTTTTTTCATTTTTCGGTGTACTCTAAGTGTATGATCACAAATTACACCCTAGGGTGTATGTTCACAAATTCCACCCAAGGGTGTTTCTTTGAATGTTACACCTATGGTTTTTTTAGAAGCATCAATACGTACCACATCCCAACGGATGTAATCAAACCGCATAACAAGTTTTCGGTGCAAAGATCGATGTTTCGGCTCTTGTTTTCATTTCACTTTTTATTCGCCGACATATACCGCGTTATATACCACATTTAACCCATTAGGTACCAGCGTCACCATATGGTCACGCAAAGCCCGACGAAGCCTTTCAATTTATACAGGTTTAAAAAACACCGCCGAAATCACGGCAATACGCCTTGTGATAGCTGAGACTGCTCCCTACAGACACCATGTGGCAGAACTTTTCTTTCTTTTCTGGGGAACTGCTAAAACGGGCGCGAAATAGTGGTTCTACATTTCGGCACGTCGGCATGCAAAGTCCTTCGGGTAAACAGATTTTTTTGTAGTATTATTTCTTCCAATAGCGTGATGCACATATCCCGGTAAAGTACGTGCACTATGCCATCTCCGGTGAAAATTTGAAGTAGATTAACCAAAGCCTTGGTCGCGAACAAGCGTGTTATTTTACGTGTTACCATATGGTCACGCTAGGCACTTAGGCTCCCTATTTTGGTTAAGTTCGTTCTTTCGTTTTACGCTCCTTGAAGGGCGATTGCGCTACACTCGCGTGCCAAGTTATTGTATGCATAAGCGTGCGCGGGGTTCCCCTTCAGGGGGGGGGGGGGGGCGATAGCTCGTCACAGTCCCCCCCCCCTCCCTATCACGTCAATGCATGAGGCTGACTTTGCGCCCCCTCCTCCCCCGTCGCCCCCCCCTCCCCATTATGTCAATGCCTGGGGCTGGCTTTGCCCCCCCCCCCCTTTTCTGCCAAGCCAAATGGAACTGGCCGTCGAAGAACGTCGATGCTTGTTGATAGCGCACCGTGTGGTCCACATTTTGATTGACCAAACAGTCGACTTCGTTGAAGCTGTGCCTAACGGCAAAAGACGCAGGTGCGCTAGAGACAAATGCAACCGCACGGTGACCACACAATGCATTAAATGCGACGTCGGCATGTGCATTGCATGCTTCACGTCATTTTACAATGAGTGGCCAACAAATCCCTAATTTTTTTTTCACGACGTATCAAGGCCTGAAACAAAATTCGTCACTCTGTGATTTTTACTGTAGCCTAAGGGCCTAGCGTGACCACATGGTCACGGGCCATATTTGGTAAACTAAGAGCTCGTTCATGATGAAATTTCCAGTGTGATATAGACAGATGTAGATGCGATAAAAAATCATATCTGCTTTCACAATACCCATAAAAAAAGAAACCAGTCCCAGTGGGTTAATGTACCATTCTCTTGTTTGCATTATTCACAAGATTCACACGTTCAATGGCTTCATGGGTTGACTTTGCGTGATTCATACCAAAAAAGTATTTTGCAGCCCCCTCGCAACCATTCATCATTCTCACTGAAAGGACGGTAAGAGAGATGGTGTTGCGCTTAAACATATTGTCACGTGGTCGTGACGTCGACGAAGGCAACAGTCGGCGAGTTAAAGAAGAAACTCTTTATTTTGGCCGAACTTGTGGCCGGGAAAATGAAGGTCAGACTACAGCAATACACGCTGGCACTGAGAGCGGCGAACAGAGCGTCGGCCGTCGATAATCTGAACATCGTTGGAGCGCGCCGGCTTTTATGCATCACGCGGTCGAACATTCTAGCCTTATCACTGGTCATCGCGCAAGCTCAGGAATAATCTCGAGTGGTCGCGTCTTGCGCGCAATCTTAACAAAACGATCTACAATAATCGCGAAGGTTCTAGAACAATAAGGCGCGGTTTGAGCTGAGCTTTGCTGACGGTCTTTGTGGGCGAAAACCGAATACAACAAAAGTGAAAATAAGAATAGCGCGTGGCAATGCCCCCCTCTGAAAAGACATCGTCCCGATGCTTAAAACAGAACACGGGGGAAAATGCATGCAACAATAAAGAAAGAAAGTTCAATAATTAAGCAATAAGTGCAGTCCTCTGGTTTGCTAACGCGCGTAATACGGCTTGAGGCGCACGACATGGACGACTTCAGGTCGCGCACGGCGCCGTTGAGAGTTCGTTATGCCGTCCGGGACGACCTCGTAGTCCAGAGCACCCAGACGTCGAAGCACCTTGTACGGCCCGAAGTATCGCCGAAGGAGTTTTTCACTAAGTCCACGTCGGCGTATCGGTGTCCACACCCAAACGCGGTCGCCGGGCTGGTATTCCACGAAGCGTCGTCGAAGATTGTAACGGCGGCTGTCGGTCGTCTGCTGATTCTTGATCCGCAGGCGGGCGAGCTGTCGTGCTTCTTCGGCGTGCTGTAGGTAGGTGGTCACGTCGATGTTTTCCTCATCGGTGACGTTCGGTAACATGGCGTCGAGCGTCGTTGCCGGGCTCCGTCCGTAGACCAACTTGTATGGCGTCATCTGCGTCGTTTCTTGCACGGCCGTGTTGTATGCGAAGGTCACGTACGGAAGGATGGCGTCCCACGTCTTGTGTTCGACGTCGACGTACATGGCCAGCATGTCGGCGATGGTCTTATTTAGACGCTCGGTCAGGCCGTTGGTCTGTGGGTGGTAGGCGGTGGTCCGGCGGTGACTTGTTTGGCTGTACCTTATGATCGCCTGAGTTAGGTCCGCGGTAAAGGCCGTACCTCTGTCGGTAATGAGGACCTCTGGGGCGCCATGACGCAGTACGATGTTCTCGACGAAGAACTTTGCTACCTCGGCGGCACTGCCCTTGGGCAGGGCCTTTGTCTCGGCGTAGCGGGTGAGGTAGTCAGTAGCTACGACGATCCACTTGTTTCCGGAATTCGACGTCGGGAACAGCCCCGGTAAGTCCATGCCGATTTGCTGGAACGGCCGGCGAGGTGGCTCGATGGGTTGCAGAAGTCCGGCTGGCCTAGTCGGTGGTGTCTTCCGTCGCTGACAATCTCGGCAAGTCCTCACGTAGTGGGTGACCTCGGCAGTGAGGCGAGGCCAGTAGTACTTTTCTTGTATCCTTGCCAGCGTACGGGAAAATCCAAGGTGTCCAGCCGTCGGGTCATCATGCAAAGCATGCAGAACTTCTGGTCGTAATGCCGAAGGTACTACGAGGAGGGAGTCGGCCCGAAGTGGCGAGAAGTTTTTCTTTAGCAGAACGCCGTTGCGCATGAAAAACGACTCCAGTCCTCGTCTGAATACCTTTGGAGCCACGGTGGCTTTGCCCTCGAGGTATTCCATAAGGCCCTTGAGTTCCGGATCGGCGCGCTGTCGTTCGGCGAAGTCGTCGGCACTTATGGTTCCCAAGAAGAAGTCATCCTCCTGGTCATCCAGCGGCGGCGGGTCGACGGGGGCGCGAGACAAGCAGTCGGCGTCAGAGTGTTTTCGTCCGGACTTGTAAACGACGGTAACGTCGAATTCTTGAAGTCTCAGACTCCATCTTGCGAGACGACCGGAAGGGTCCTTCAGGTTAGCTAGCCAACACAAGGCGTGGTGGTCGCTCACAACTTTGAAGGGCCTGCCGTAGAGGTAGGGGCGAAACTTTGACGTTGCCCAGATGATGGCAAGGCACTCCTTTTCTGTTGTGGAATAGTTGGCTTCCGCCTTGGATAGCGACCGGCTAGCATAACTGATAACCCTTTCCACGCCGGCAGTTCTCTGGACAAGAACAGCGCCGAGTCCTACGCTGCTTCCGTCGGTGTGTATTTCCGTGTCGGCGTGTTCGTCGAAATGCGCAAGTATTGGAGGCGTCTGCAGGCGTCGTTTCAATTCTTGAAATGCTTCGACTTGCGCCGCTCCCCACGTGAATTCCACGTCGTTTTTCGTGAGCTGAGTTAGTGGCTCGGCGATGCGTGAAAATTCCTTGACGAAGCGTCTATAATAGGCGCACAAGGCCGAGAAATCGGCGAACGGCCTTCTTGTCGGTGGGTGGCGGGAAGGCAGCGATGGCAGCTGTTTTTCGTGGGTCGGGGCAAACTCCAGACTTGCTGATGACGTGACCCAAGAACAGAAGTTCCTCGTATGCAAAGCGGCACTTTTCTGGCTTCAGGGTGAGTCCGGAGGCCTCGATTGCCTGAAGTACAGCTTCTAGGCGTTGGAGATGGTCGTCGAAGTTTGAAGAAAACACAACGACGTCATCCAAGTACACAAGGCAGGTCTGCCACTTCAAGCCGGCCAGTAGAGTGTCCATAACACGCTGGAACGTCGCAGGTGCCGAGCAAAGACCGAAGGGCATGACTTTGAACTCGAAGAGGCCATCTGGTGTGATAAAGGCAGTCTTCTCTCGGTCTCTCTCGTCGACCTCGATTTGCCAATAGCCGGACTTGAGGTCCATCGACGAAAAATACTTCGCGTTGTGGAGTCGGTCCAGGGCGTCGTCGATACGTGGGAGAGGATACACGTCCTTCTTCGTGATTTTGTTCAGGCGGCGATAATCGACGCAGAAACGGAGGGTTCCGTCCTTCTTCTTCACTAGCACCACGGGTGACGCCCAAGGACTCTTTGAAGGCTGGATGATGTCGTCGCGTAGCATTTCGTCGACTTGCTGCTTTACGGCCTCGCGTTCTCGCGTTGAAACTCGGTACGGGCTCTGGCGGAGTGGTCTCGCATTTTCCTCTGTTATGATGCGATGTTTTGCGACTGGGGTCTGTCGAATTCTTGACGACGACGAGAAGCAGTCCTTGAATTGCAAGAGCAGACTTTTGAGCTGGTCTTGATTGTGCTTCGGGAGGCTCGGGTTGACGTCGAAATCTGGTTCGGGACCTCGATTCGTCGAAACAGGTTCGGCAGCATCGTAGAGGGCGAAAGCATCGCTGGCGGCCACGCATTCTTCGATGTAGGCGAACCGTCGTACCAATGTTGAGGTGCCTATATTCGTGGCTGAAGTTTGTCAGCACTACCTTTGCTTTACCGTCACGCAGCTCGGCTATACCTCTTGCGACGCAAATTTGACGGTTCAGGAGTAGGTGCTGATCGCCCTCGATGACGCCTTCAAGGTTCGCAGGGTTTTCGGTGCCGACGGAAATAATGACGCTGGAGAGTGGCGGAACGGTCACCTGCTCTTCTATCACATTCAGTGCATAGTTCCCTGGCGTCGCGAGGGGTGGGAGCGCTTTGTCTGAGGTTAGTGTTATCGACTCAGACCTTAGGTCGATGACGGCGCCGTGGTCACTTAGGAAGTTCATTCCAAGTATCACATCCCTGGAGCAGTTTTGTAAGATTACAAAGCTCGCAGGATAAGTCCGGTTACTGACGGTGACTCTTGCCGTGCAGACTCCAATAGGCGTTATCAGGTGGCCTCCAGCTGTCCGGATTTCGGGTCCACTCCAAGCGGTCTTTACTTTCTTCAGCTTGGCGGCGAATGGCCCACTTGACGACGGAATAGTCGGCACCAGTGTCGACGAGAGCGGTGATGTTGTGACCGTCGATGAGAACGTCGAGGTCGCTAGTCCGTCGCCTTGCGTTGCGGTTAGCTCGCGATGTCGGATCACGGCTGCGTCGATTTGTTGCGCTGCTTCCACCATGCTGCGTCGTCAGGTCTAGCTCGGTCCGCGAGGTTTCGTCGGCAGGGCTCTGTCTGCTTCGCGTCGTGTTCAGCAGGTTTCGTCGCGGCGTCGTCGTCGGCGTCGGCGGAGGATCTTCGGTAGTTCGACGTACAGCAACCGCACCTCCATCGGTTGCTGCCCTTAGTTTTCCGGGTAAGGGCTCGGAGATCGGCCCCGAGCCGGACTGGTGTACTGCCTGCGATGCGGTGAGGTGTAGCGGCCTGGCGACGGCGAGCGGGAAGGTCGTCGGGGTGTCCACTGCGCTCCTGTGAGGTAGTCGGCGATGTCACGAGGTCGTTCGCCCGGCTGCGGACGCGGCGCGTTTACGGCGAAACCACGCAGTCCCATCTCCCGGTACTGGCAGCGGCGGTACGTGTGCCCGGCTTCACCGCAGTGGTAGCATAGCGGGCGGTGGTCAGTGGCGCGCCAAACGTCGGTCTTCCTCGGAGGGTAGCGCTGGCTGGCAGGTGGGCGGTATGGCGCCGGTGGTGGCGGGGGCGGTGTCTGGCGGCGGTACTGCGGCGGCGCGGTGTATTGACGTGGGCGTGGAGCGGGAGCGTAGCGTCGGGCCGCAGCAGCGTAGCTCATGGCTTGCGGCTGAGGCTGTTGCGGTTCAGGGGCACCCAACGATTGCTGGATTTCCTCTCGAACAACGTCTGCGATGGAGGAAACTTGAGGCTGGGATGACGGGAACATGCGGCGAAGCTCCTCGCGCACTACGGCCCTTATGGTCTCGCGCAGGTCGTCTGAGCAGAGGGATTAAATGTCGGCGTAGCCTGGCGTCGAGCGGCGATTGAATTGCCGGGTGCGCGTCTCCAGTGTCTGCTCGATTGTGGTTGCCTCTGTCAGGAATTCATGAACGGTCTTGGGTGGGTTCCTCATCAGTCCCGCGAAGAGCTCCTGCTTGACCCCTCGCATGAGGAAACGGACCTTCTTCTCCTCGGTCATGTCAGGGTCGGTGTGTCGGAAAAGTCGGGTCATCTCCTGGGTGAAGATTGTCACGTTTTCGTTCGGGAGCTGGACCCGGGTTTCTAGTAAAGCGGCGGCCCTTTCTTTGCGTACGACGCTTGCGAACGCTGCCAGGAAGCTGGTCCGGAAGACGTCCCAGGTTGTCAAGGTAGACTCCCTGTTCTCATACCAGGTCCTGGCGCTGTCTTCCAACGCGAAGTACACAAAGCGCAACTTGTCGTTGACGTCCCAGTTGTTGACGGCCGCAGTCCTCTCGTACGACTCGAGCCACGTTTCTGGGTCTTCACATGATGATCCCCGAAAGATTGGCGGCTCCCTTGGCGGCTGCATTACGATCGCGGAAGGTGGCGCAGGGGCTGTCATCGTTGCCGCAGTCGTGGTCATGGTCTTGGTCGTGCGAGTCTTGACGGGTAGTGGGCCGTACTCCGGTTGTAGACCTTGCTGCCTACGGCTGCTTCGACTTTCCGGGTTGTCCTTTCTGTCGTCTTCCTCACGGGTTGGGCTTGGGTCAGTACCTCGCGGGGGCGTCCGGAGCATGGACGAAGCAGCACCTCCACCAGATGTCACGTGGTCGTGACGTCGACGAAGGCAACAGTCGGCGAGTTAAAGAAGAAACTCTTTATTTTGGCCGAACTTGTGGCCGGGAAAATGAAGGTCAGACTACAGCAATACACGCTGGCACTGAGAGCGGCGAACAGAGCGTCGGCCGTCGATAATCTGAACATCGTTGGAGCGCGCCGGCTTTTATGCATCACGCGTCGAACATTCTAGCCTTATCACTGGTCATCGCGCAAGCTCAGGAATAATCTCGAGTGGTCGCGTCTTGCGCGCAATCTTAACAAAACGATCTACAATAATCGCGAAGGTTCTAGAACAATAAGGCGCGGTTTGAGCTGAGCTTTGCTGACGGTCTTTGTGGGCGAAAACCGAATACAACAAAAGTGAAAATAAGAATAGCGCGTGGCAATATGATGAAACGATTACACACTGTTTTCGACAGGTCATGATGCGCGTTTTCTAATTTGAAATCACAATGAGCTTTTCTTTTAGAACACCTGTTTTATTTACAGTGTGGTGCACATATTCCTGTACATTGAAGTATTTCACATCAATTCACAAGTCGCTGATTTTATCAGTGAGTCATATTTAAACTTATGATCACGGATAAGCTCAGAGTGACAGTATGCAGCGTACGTATTACCATGGAACTAGGCATGTTTACATTGAACTGTCTGAGCTCACTCTGCTGCAGCTGCTGTACACGCATGGCACGCCGCAGCACAGTTTAGGCGCACACCCGCTAAGCACCACAAGTGAACTTCTCCAATGGGACTAATCACTCTGCGGGCGCTTTATTTTTTTATTTTTTTTATTTTAACATAAAGTGTTTTATGCCGGGGTCCACCACGATTTGAGTGACGTATTTCCGTCACGGAAATGACGTCGAAAAAATACACATGATCAGAAGACAAAGAAAAAAAGTTCCGTCACCGGGAGTCGAACCTACGACCTCTAGGTCCGCGACAAGAGATGCCGGGCACGCTATCCACTGCGCCACGGTCACATACTTTGTAGGCTTTAAAAACAAGCCTTTTATATCTACCACTTTCATCTAACAGTGTTTTTGCTAAAGAGAAGTAATACATTATGACCCTGAACTGCACGATTAGTTCCTTCAAAGCGATGTTTCTACGCGTCCGTCCCATTCGGCGTGTTTCGAATAGGAAACGTGCAATTTTGCGGACGCATTAACACACTGCCAGGTGGCGACCTTACCGCTAGCATCCACTCTCATAGCATCTGTCCATAAGACAAATAGCTGTGCGACGCGTGAGTGCGTCGCGTGGCCGCAACTCCGCGTCCCTAGCCATGTTCCTAAAGCTCGCCCCGCGAAAAATCGCAGCCGGCCAACGGGGAAGACACGACGCGCGTTGCGTTTCCCTCTAGTCGGGCAGCGTTGTTCAATAACTCTAACATGCCGCGAGTAGGCGACCATAGCCCACATTCGGCGCCCAATCAGTGATGCTGCTCTGGCTGTCACATCGCTTTCAATGACTGCGGTCTCACCGTACAGATACCACAAGCATCTATGACCACAACTGTTTCTTTAATCATTCATCATGGACGTTAGTCGTCGGGATACAGATGTACCATCAAGCGTCAACGTGGACGCATCCACGTCAAATGGTGCTATAACTGTCAAAACACCAATACACATTGTGCAAGCTCTCTTGTATCGTTGCACAGTACATATTCGACTACTTTTGTAAGGACACGTTTCACTTTCGTGCTATACCGATTCCTATGACGGAGGGATCAACCATGTTTTTTTTTTTTTGTCGAGGAACCCTCCTGGGTCGTACATTGTACGCGTGAACGATCACAGACGACACTAGTACAATGTACCCGTTCCACAAGAAGGAGGAACCGCAGTTGACGTGTGGCACGGGTACAGGTTCATGATTTCTTGTTGCGCTGCGAATTACGAGACGAGGACGATACAGGGACTACAGGACAGGTGGTGCAAACTCACAACTCATTCGCAGCGCAACAAGAAACCATGAAACACCACCAACTAGCCCAATTCATCGCTCTGCGAAATGTGATTAACAGTCCTTACCATTGCCTTACAATCCACACAGTGATAGCACATTCGTATGCTTGCACGAAATTCACCACATGAAATAAAAGCAAGATTCATTGCTACTGCGTCGGTAAAAAGAGCGTATTCTCCAAGATCTTATCAACGATTGCTGAATGGTGGAATGTTATTTCAAAACAGGCTGTTAGCACAGCAGGGGCGTGGCCAGACTTTATGCAGGGACGGGGGGGAGGGGGGGGGGGGGGTAGAGGGGGTCCGACCCCCCCGACCCCTCCTTTGAATGTAAGTACATTTTGGCCAGTGCTTGCACACATGCGGGTCCAAATAAACATAGAAAGGGGCGAGGTTGAGTCGAATAGCGAACACCACTCCCCCCCCCCCCCCGCCCTTCCCTAGCCTCCTGGTTATATCTATGATGCACAGGTAACGAAATTTTAACCCGAATTCGTCGAAACAATGCCCCGGCGACGCTCTACTCGGAAAAAAACACAGCATATCCACGGAGTGAATGATGATGAGTGGGCGAAGCTGCGGAGGTTCATCGGTAAACCGTGAATCTTCCGTGAATTCTGCCCGGTACATCATCACCGACGTGAGATCGGGCGCGTTTATACTAAAGGGTCGATGAAAGTTATGGTGACTGAAGCAATCATGGTTACACCGTGAAATCTTCAGTGGTTTCGCCCAGAAGTAATCAAAGCGATAGTGTGTGTGAAATTTTATTCAAACTTCAACGACCGGTCGTCGTCCGTAGTACGCCAAGCAGCACGATCCGGCAAGCGCACTCGTACGGCGGTTCGCGCAATCGAAGAGCAGCTGCACCGCCAACGCCCTTAGCGTACCTTCACCCAACCGCCATAGCGTACACATATCTATAGGACAGCGCCCTCTCGGAAACGAGACGAGAACTGGAGATGACGGCACCATATCCACGGAGTGAATGATGATGAGTGGACGAAGCTTCGGAGGTGCGTCGGTAAACCGGTAATCTTCCGCGAATTCTGCGCAGTACATCATCAACGAATTGAGATCGGCCGCATTTATACTAAAGGGTCGATGAGAGTCATGGCGACTCGCAGCTCACTTTAATTTTACATGTACGTTGTGAATTTTTTTATTGTTTAATCACGCACAGGAGACATCTCACACAGGTACTACCTTGGAGGTCGAAATCCAGTGCGTACTGGCTACTCAGAATGCGTGGACAACCGAGGACCGCCGAGGTGATGCCATAAGGAGCTTCGCCCCTAAATATATTCATCATATACAAGTACCGCCATCTAGCGGACATTCCAAGAACAACACGAGAGGTGGCTACCTACAACTACATACATCGAGGACGCACGACCCACGGCTTAAGGAGCTTCGCCCCTAAAAGAAAAATGTGAATCTCGAAATCTACGAATTTGCCACCTGCACACGTCAGCAGTAGCTGAAAAAAAAACACGCTTTAAAGCTCTACTAGCAGAAACATGTTGTTAAACATAAAATATTACAATATATCTTGTTGTTTTGTTTTGAAAGATTATTATAAAACGGCGCTGCTAAAGTCAATTCACTGGTATAGTGATAATAATCTCGGAGGCAATGAATTTCGGTTTCGGACTCAGGGCAACTGCGCGTCACGATCATCATCAACAGGCGACCTTTGAATCTGTTGTTGACATGTCGTGTGCGCGTTTGCTGCATTGAAACGGTGGCGGATTGTTCATCGATTCACCTGCTTTCTTTTGGATGTGTACTTCCACGGCTTCCACGCTGACGTAGTTCACGCGTACAAAAGATATGGTGCGTGTCACTGCAATCTCCGAATCCGTGGTGGATAGGCAAGTACGGAACAACGACTTCGGTGCGGCGCAGTGCGAATGACTTCGGTGCGGCCCAGTGAGTCTCCTCTGTCAATTGGCTTCTGTTGAAGCTAGTGCTCGCCGCAAGCTGAGTGCTTCCGATCAAGCATCCAACGAAGTGTACGCTGGGAGCCACACGGAGAGCGCTTTTGGATTTCTGAAAAGGTAAGCTTTCGTGCTTGCGAACAACGAAGCGCTACAAGTGCATGCCTGCCAACTCTCCTGATTTGCCCGCGGGACTTCTGAATTTCGGTGAACTATGGCAGTACGGGCGCGGCGATAAATCTCCCGAAATATAGCCTTCTCTACGTAAAGAAAATAACGATGACAAATGAGAAAGGTTCTAAAATTTTTTAACCTTGTTCTATGGTGTTCGCCATGGTACCTTGCTGTCGTGCGAAAGAACGTACGTACTAAGATTAGGAAGGGGCTACTCGTCAGGTGAGCACGGCAAACTATGTCTCTTCATTGCACGCGCCGTATAATTGCGTGTACCAGTACGGTCGCTGACGTCTCATAACTTTACTGGACATCATTACTAGCTGTATGTGAGGTTACTGCATTCCTCAAAAGCACTAACGAAAGGCATCTAAGCAACAGCATCCGCGTGCGCAGGGTTCCCCTTCAGTGGGGGGCGAAGGTTCATCGCAGCGCCCCCCTAACTATTACGTCAATTTATGGGGCTGGCTTCGCCCCCCCCCCTACTCTTTTTCACCTTTGAGGTCCCCAGATTGGCAGGTATGCAAGTGTGTTGCACGAGTATCCGGGTCCGAGCTAGTTGGTAAAGCTACATGCTGAAACTGATAAGTGCACCAAGACAAGGTAAACGAAAACGAACTCACAGAGAGCTAATTCCTACTGATATTTATTGCAAAACGAAGACGCCATATATATGGTTTTCTTCGCTCATCACATGGTAAAACGCATGCTTGAGAATACATGATATTCAAAA
Organism: Rhipicephalus appendiculatus; assembly: GCA_030522465.1. Classification (NCBI taxonomy): domain Eukaryota; kingdom Metazoa; phylum Arthropoda; class Arachnida; order Ixodida; family Ixodidae; genus Rhipicephalus; species Rhipicephalus appendiculatus. The sequence continues at coordinate 174,184 of JALIZH010011000.1, forward strand.
ATGTTTCTTATGCATGTAGCCTTGCTTATTTCTCTTAAGATTAAAAATGTTAACGTTCGCACAAACGTAGGGCGACGAAGCAAAAATCTCTTGATATCATATAGGAATAGTTTTTCACCAAGCACACGAATATGCTATCGAAGGCAAAATTGACTAAATGGAGATGGTGACATGGAATTAATGTGGATTTGAAAGTGGCAGCCAGCAACAAGGAATGGGACCTGAAAACGGTGTGCGTCAAGAGGTAAAACCTAACGAAAAAAAGGGAGGTCGTCAGAAGATAACAACGAAATCCATTGGTTTAGCAAAAACGCAAACACTTTCTTCGAGAGCGACATTAGAGCGCTTTGTCAAAAAACATTTCCTGCATGATAGCAAGAGATCTTAGCTTTGTCATCCTGGTTCCATGCAAATGTTAAGATTTACAATATTTAGCGAAATAAGCTAGACTAAAAAATTGCAAGAAATTTTCAGTGGCCTCTGTTCTGAGGCATGGGATGTTACTACATCATATAGCAAAGAAAACTACACACATGGCGTGTTAATTTCACAGTACCCGTTGGAAGTACCACTCTTTGTATTTGTTTTCATTGTCCTTTTCTTGATGCGCTTACCGTTTTCAGTACGCAAGTGTGTCTTTCAGGCCTCTCATCTCCTGCTGTGTTAATTATGACATTTTTATTTGCTTCATTGATGTCGACATTGAGTTACCAACTCGCCCAGGCCACCACTTAGTATATCGCCTTCCTCATTTGACTGTCTCCGATATGTGCGCGTCCTTGTTTTTGCAGTGCACGTGTCTATTTGCCAGTAGCTTGCAGCCACATTTGCTTATGGGCTGTCTCCTGTTTTCAGGTGCCATCTTTGTATTTGAATTGTTTAAGCAGTAGCGGCACAATTTCGAGCCATCGCAAAACGGACATTTATCGTTTCCTTGGCATGCAGTGTAACACTCCTTCACACAGGGGTCAAGACACCTTGATCAAATATTTTGCTTTGATTTTAAAATTTTCGTTACTGAGAATCTGGAAGCCAGCCCCAACGCAAGGGACATTATCCCGAGTCAACAGTTCGAGAACTCTGTGTCCTGCTGCTCCTGGATGCAGCCTAAATCGAAGAAAGCAGTCGGGGTCACTGGACGACAATTCAGTCATCATTGTTTACGTTCATCACGAGCAGGTGAAAAGTCTGCCGCTAGTGCGTCGCGATTTGCTGTCTGCCTGTGATTACGCATCACTGAGAAGATGCCCCCTTGAAGTTAAAACAAAAAAGTGTTTTTTTTTAAGGTAGCGCTAATGAAAATGTATTCAATTCATTCCCAGGTATCACAATACTCTTTTTAGGGTTCTCAACACCAGTGTTCTTATTTAAAGAAACAATCCGAAAATATTTAAAATTCGTATCAGTACTCCTTTGATGCCTTTGATTCGCAGCGTCGTGGCATGATGTGCTCGTTTGGAAATCATGTAGCTATCCTAAGAAATCATACGATGTACCTTCGGTCAGCAATTTGAGCATTTTTTATGCCTCGTTAGGTCTATGTATATCTATATCGTAGATAATCAGGCTATATAAATATTAATCTCCTTGGGGAAGGGCTTGAACAGCCAGACTTAGTTGCACATATCATCTTTCTGCATTTCTGCACTTTTGTGGTGTGCCACTTAGAATACAGTAAAATTGAATATTTCTAAATAGTTTGACGTATGGTTTCGGCGCTGTGTTTACATGGAGTCTTAGCCAAAGTGCACCAATACACGCGCACAAAAAACCTTTATTTACGGTGATACAGCACAGTTGATAATGCTGTATGCATAGTTTGCCGCTAAAGAACACGCACACGAAAGAGAAGATGAGGACGACGCCACGGGCGGCTGTGGATGAAAGAAAGGAGACCTAACAGCACTCCCTCTGTTTCACACGTCTCGTCTGTGCATGTTTCATCATTGTGAATGTAAACAAGCTGACGCAACTAATAAGCCTACCATGCATATATTCCTGTTGTTAGCCTCTTCCACAATAATTTCTGTATTTTTCTTGCAAATGTCTAGCAATTTAGAGCTTATTCGAGAACATCTGTCTAACTTCCTTGTGAAACACTGTCTGTTATATGGATATTTTCAGGAATTAAAAAATATATAGTATTTTATCTGCCGAAGCCACTGCATCGAAACAGCTGCTCTTGAATGCACTCGAAGCAGAATAAAATTAGCATGTCTTATAGATTTTTGACAACAGTGAGCCTCACTTGTGGCCTCGTAAGTGAAGGAATCTTTTTTTTGACCAATAAGCAACCTGTGAAAGACTGATTATAAAATGATCCAGAATACCTTATTTATGTTACTGGAGTAGAAGTCTACAGCTGAGCTTAACAAATACACTGTGCTGTGTTGCCAGTAGCAGTGGTCATTGTATGAGCGCTATGTATCTGCTCACATGGGGGCTTGCTCGGTCATTGGTGCATATGTGAAATCTCCCTAAAGAGGGTGGGGAGTGCTTGCTTGGGGTTTTACGCTAGTGTAAGTTTCATTTAGTAGATTGAACATCTGTGCTCTGTACATGTCTACCAAAGGATCTTTCAAGGTAAATGATGAGTAATGCCACTCTTCTGTCTGAATCGGTAACATGGTTTATATTTTGTTTATCAGCCATTGTAGTGGCTTACTGGTTATTGTGTTCTAATCTAAGCAAGAAATCGTGGTATAAAGGATGAAAATTGAGTATCCTGGTACATTTCGAGCCGTTTGTGAGGTGCATGATATGATTGGAGAAGCATTTTTTCCCCACCATGTATCTTTGCTAACATTTTCAGTGAGCCATGGTGTAGACTAAAATGTAAAAATGCTTGCGTATGTAGATGTGCATAGGCGTGCGCACGAGGGGGGCAGAGGGGGCGGCCGCCCCCCCCCCCCCTAATCACCCTAATCACCCGAGAGAGGGGGCGCAAAGTCTGCCCCATACATTGACTTAATAGGGAGGGGGGCGCTGCGATAAACCTTCGCCTCCCCCCTGCCCCCCCCCCTGAAGGGGAACCCTGCGCACGCCTATGTAGATGTGCACAGTAATAAACCTCAACAAGTGAAGTAGTACTAGAGCTTTCTATTATAGGGTACCTCATTCTGATTGTTCCCAATATTTTTAAATGTTTAGATTAATGTTATGTATGTCTTGTATGCAGACTGTTGAAAGGACTGCGCACTACATCGTCTTCGATGGACTGGATGCTGACGATGCAGTGCACTCTTCATCATATCCCGAAAACAGCTGTTTCGGGTTCACGACCTCACTCAAAGGGTTGAATCATTGGTGGAAGCTCCTCGAAGGGTGCTGTAAATACCTTCTACATTACGAAAGCCACATTTTGCTGCTCCAAAAATCGCTCCAGATCCTAACCTGGCTGTCGCACCTCTGCTAGTTGTAACTGATTACTGTTCCACCCTGCTTTTGTGTGTCCATTTCATATTGTTTGAAATTGCATTGTTTTACGGCAACATGTTATCGATTATGTGATGGGATTATTATTTTACATCTTTACATCAAGTATTCTGCATGGTTCGGATGCAGTGACACTGTTAAGCCATTATAATGGTGCTTATTGTTTTCACTCCGGTATTATTGTTTCTCCAGCATTCTGAATGTTTGAACACACAAGGAATATTGTAAAATGAAAACTCCTAGTCATGTATGTTACACATCAGGCATGCCACGAGATGTTCAAACTGTGTCGTATCAATATGGAGATTACAATGTGCTTTGATGTATTATTTAAGTATATTAGAGAAATAAGGCATGCTGCACTGCACTACTGTTCTTGCTGTTTGTATGCTTCACTACACTGTACTTGTGTGTTGCATTGAAGCATGTTAAAACCAGTTTTTCATTTTAAAGTGCAAATAAAGGCTCTTTCGTTATATTTTGATACACATGCCTGGCGTTAGTGCTCCATGCCATGCAATTCGCATCCTATTTGACGTCTTTGGCCGCAAATGCGACGCCGCTCTGCACACTCGAAAAGGGTCTTTGAACAGCCTACAATTTGTTTCTGAATTCTGTATGAGCTCTGTGTTTAATAAAGCTTGATTTCATTTTGTACTATGGAATAACTGTGTGAATGTCGTGCTATATGTGAAAACGCATTTTGAGTCATGCCTTTGTACTCAGCTATGATTACATTGTGTATGTGAGGGCTATATATCCTGTGCGTCATATGCACCTTAAAATAGCGCTGGGGCCAGTATTTTCCCACTGTGGCAGGAGCCACTATGATTAGTCTAGTGGCCACAAAAGGACTAGCTAAACGGTCAGCTTTCTAGCGCTTCTATGGGAGCCAACTGGGAGAGGGGTACCGCTCAAATTATGGAATTTTTTCGCATGGGCGTTGGGGCGTAATTGTGCATAAACACCCCTACGCCCTTTTGCCGTATGGGTGTAAACTTGTTATTACACCCATGGGTGAAAATTTGGAAATACGCCCATTGTATAGGTGTAATCCTGCTTGTTACACCCATTTCATGGGGTGTAGGGGTGTGAGTTATAGACACCATATTACGCCCATATGGGTGTAATCTGGTTTACAGTGATAGCGATGTTGTGGGCAAGTAGACGGCACGGCGGCATTGGCGGGGCGCCTCACTGCTTCTCCTGCCTTCCTGCATAAGCGCCGCTGCTACGTTTGTGTGTGCGGACTTGTGCACCAGCACAGCTAACGCTGCTTCGGCTGACACGATCGAGTGCCAGCTCATAATTCGAATTTTCTGACTGAAGGGGTGTTAAACGTTAGGCGGATTCATATTAAGAGATCGGTGTGCTTCGATGCTATGTACGTGCCCGCATAAGTTTACACGTGCTACGCAGTGAATGTTTGTTGTTTTATTACGCCGAACAGAAGTGTCCCACCGGCACTACATGGGAGGTCAAGACACTGTGCCTATATATCTATCCGATGGTTGGTGTTCGGCTGTGTAGCGCGGGCCGTCGGTGTATGAGGTGTTTTGCTTTGAGATGGTATTTCGTATATATATGTGTGTTTGTGCTTGTACCCCCAATAGCGCGGCCTTCCGTGCTGATTAAGTTCGATTATACCAACTGGTGAACGTTCGCCATTTTTTTTCTTTTCTTCGATTCGTCCAGACGGTTAAACTGTTAGTCCCACTGGAGCATTCTGCGAGGACTAATATTTAAGCCAAGTTGAGTAACAGCTAGGGTAAAAGGTAAACCGCTGAAGTCACTCTCGCAGTTCGTCCAAAATTGGTTCAAAATCTGTGGCAGCCCATTTACTCCCCTGAAGGACCAATGCGATACCCCATTTTAGTCCTCTTCGGCCTAGAGTGTGGGATGAAATTAGTGGGCATCACTTCAGAGACTCATCACTGGAAACCTGTTAAAGTTTGGGCAGCTGCTAAAGTGGCGTGCGGCTTACTGTGAGACGGAATTTTTTCTGCTTAAATTTAACCAAGAGGATTGCATACGTAAAAAATATTGCCTATTATCGTACAAATACATGTCCCCTTCATGCGAGAATTATGATGCATTGTCGGCGAATGCGTCAAATTTACATAACACAATTCGAAGGCACCCAATATTACGTTCCAAAAAAGAAAATGAAGTAATGTGATGTTTTGTATGAGTTTCATAAATGAATTGTCGCTTGTATGTAATTGAATACTTCACCATTGTGGAGTCAGTCATGTTTCAATTTTGACGTAAAAAGAATGAAAATCGTAGGCTCCTGATGTGTGCGCATTTAGATTTTCGTTGCATTTATTTCCAGAACAGAACAGTCATAGTTCTGACATTGGTGCTGGAGCGCGGCACGTCAAACGACTCATCGAACATCGTAGTGCCTTCAACAAAGTGATCAGCAGCGGTTACATGCAGCAGACTGAGGTCAAGTCTTCTTCACTATGCAGAAGGTTCAATTCATCTTATGAACAATGTATTTTTTTCTCTTTTGGCCACAAGTTGCTACGGCTAGCATAAAAAATGGCGTACACAGACGTAGCCACAGCCGCTGAGGGGTATATTTGTGAACTCTTGCATTAGCATTACCTGTCTACTGTATGCGATAATATAAAATAAAGACGGACACCTATGGGAACACTTTATGTCAGCTTATGTAAGCAGTATACTTAGGACACGAAAAAGAAATTACTTTGAAAGTGAAAGAGAACACTACGTCATCCGCGACTGTTGTAGCAATGGACAAAACACATTTTCTTTCAAGCAACCTCTTCTCTACGGAACATATATTGTGGCGTTTAAACCGTACTTACTGTTGAGCGCTTTTCGGTCTACAACGACATTAACCTCGAGTTTAACGGGACACTATAGCGAGATAACCAACCTGCTTCGAAGGATCGGTAAGTCTTTCAGAGCACAGCTGCCGTAAATTACACCATCACAGGTCTATTAACCAAATACAAAATGAAGCTAAAAGTTCCATTTCAAGTTTCGCGCCCAACTTTCAGGACAGGAATGTGAGCTTTATGACTCCAACATTCATGTCAAAGTACTTTTCGTGTTTTAGAGACATTTGCTGAAGGAAATTTATTGGATATTCATGCGTTAGATAATTGGCCACCTCAACGGAACTATACTTTATTTTTGCCGATTATGAACTCTGTGCGCCCTAGTCTACGCCGGCGAAAGTCATATCGTCACAGCGACCCCGTGCAAGAGTTGGAACGCCATGTCAGCACCTGCATTTTATTATTACGCGTTTTCGAGCTTGCCAGGCCTCTTCAAGCGACCACACTTGCCATTTTCATATTATGAAGGGTTTTTTTTTCTGATATTAGAAACATTATTTGTTGCATTAGTATGGCTTTGACTTGGAAATACGACTGGATCTGAAGGAGCACTGGTAAGCTATCACGCTAACTTATACAGGGTGCGGCAGCACATCGTTTGAACACATCGGGAAGCACACATAGGGAACACATAGGGAAGCACATCGTTTGAACGCGGTACGTTTGGGAGCACTGCAATCATGGCGCGCCTAGGCGCTCAAGCGGGCATGTCACGTGGCTTTTTTTTTATTTCGCGGGATCCGCAATAAGCCATAAAAAACGTCAGTAATTAACAGATTAGAAGTTATAAACTGCCTAATCCGATGGTTTGCAAAGCTGATCTACCATTTCTCGCTATATACTTTTTTGCCTCGCTTCGTTGCTTCAAAAGTTCCGACTAATTACGCAATTAATCGGAAAACAGAAAAGAGTGTGACTTACTTGAGGCGATAATAAGCAAGATGCATTTGGTCGCATCGTGACAGAGTGCATCTACATATTTTTTAACAATGGATAAACAAAGCTGGGCACCTTGTGTAGTCCTATGATGAAATACGCAGCTGAAAAGGGAGCGCACCGATGATTTATTAAATCCTTACTGACTGGAGGGTTACCTTGATTACTCGTACACTCCCATATTTAATCAGCTAATCTTGACTAGTTTTGTCTAATCTTGGATATACGCCCTCTTAACGCTGTTATAAGATGTTGGATGAACGACATTACGTCCCAAATTCCGTCCATAAATTCTTCGACCACTGCGTACAGCTTTCTGTAGAACAAGCAGCCCCCCATTATTTCTGTAATGAAACATTATGTGCCGGGGGTAATTAATAAACGTGGGCTTACCTTGGCCTGGGACCTCCGTTGTCGCAGTGGTTTATATCGCGGTTGTTGTCGAGGCCATCTTCACTGTGGTTGTTGTAGTCGTCATTGGCGTGGTTATTGTTGTACTCGTCATCGGCGTGGTTGTTGTACTCGTCATCGGCGTGGTTCTTGTTGTACTGGTCATCGTCGTGGTTGTTGTCGTAGTCACCTTCGCTGTGGTTGGTGTCGTTGTCGTCGTCGCCGCGGCTCTTGTCGTAGTCATTGACGCTGTTGTAGTAAACGTCGTTAGAGGGCTTGTCGTAGGAGAGGGGCGTGCTGCGAGAAATACAGAAATAACAACGTACATAATTTGGCGAATGACAACGCTTGAGCCTAGAGCCATAACAGCAAGTATTGAGCTTGAATCGCACAGTATACCTTAGACTTCCTAAGACATCAGGGAATCATGAGCATCTTCAAGCCCAAAAATAATTTTACATTTGAGTTTTTAGTAACTTCTGGATTAAAAGAGAGAAATATATAAACACAATCGCAAGCCGATATTTCGTGGTCTAGGCGTTGTCATCGAGAAAAGATTTCCGACATCTCTTCCGTTATCTTAGGACAATTTAGCGTAGCTATTCCTTTTTTTCTCTGCCAATTAATATATATACCATAAAGTGAGAAAACTGAAGACACAGTGGCAAATTGTTTCCGTTTCTGCTTGCAGTATGCGGAGGCAAGCGACACTCTCACTTAACTCACATGGTAACAAAACGGGTGAGACAGTAGTGGCCTCCTATTTCTTGGCGTAACTCACGTATTACAATTATGGCGGCCCTTGGTGAAAGAAGAATAAAAAATCACAGCATGTCCACGGAGTGAATGATGATGAGTGGGCCAAGCTCCGGAGGTTCATCGATAAACCATCGCGATGCCATGTGTTGTATGGCATTCGCGATCGACATCGTCATCAGCGTCATCGTTATGACACATAGTGGGTACATTCCATGTGGTATCGCGATGCCATGTGTTGTATGGCATCGCGATCGTCATCGTCATCAGCGTCATTGTTATGACGCATAGTGGGTACATTCCATGTGGTGTGCCGTGATAGCAGCGTCATCGTCATCACACAGGGCGATACTGCTGGTTACGCAGGTGGCTACTACCTACTACAAACTACAAGGGACGCACGACCCACGGCAAAGACGTGATGGTGGTTGGTTGCATGTGGTCAAACGATGTGCATGTGAGACCATATCGCGATTCCATGTGTTTTATGGCATCGCGATCGTCATCGTCATCACGGCACACCACATTCCATGTGGTGTTCCGTGATGGCAGCGTCATCGTCATCACGCAGGTGGCTACTACAAAAATGGGACGCACGACACACGGCGTAAGGAGGTTCGCCTCTAAAATTCAGGAGCCCTTCCCTAATCGAAGAAATGTGGACGAAGATTGGCATGGGATTGTGCGACGTACTGCCACCCTTCCTTCCTTTCTTTCCTTTTGTTTTTTCTTCCTTCCTTTCTTACTTTCTCTTTCTTTTTCTCTGTCTTTATTGTCCTACTTTCATTTAGATGCGAAGCATCTTATGCTCGGGGCTATGTCCGTCCCTCCCGCGTCCCGCGTCCGGCCACTTTCATGAAGTAGGGAAGCACCCATTACGCGAACCAGAACACTGTAGTAATATGAAGGCCGTCAACCACTGCCACAGTCATCAGAGTCATGGCCGAGAGCACAGAGAGGCTGCTTAGCAATGGCTAGGCAGGTGGTGTCTGTCGCCCAGGTTGACCCCACTCCTTGATCTTGCTTGCATGTGTTTGGAGGGGGCTTAGTCCGTCCCTCCTTCCCGCGTCCCACACCACCACAGCGCATGCGCGTCCCCTCCCCTCTCTCTCTCTCCTCTTCTACGCTCACCCCGTCCTCTCCTCTAGGAATCCTCTACAGAGCGGCGCGCACGACAGGTGGTGCGACAGCTGCATACTGCGCTGGGGGGCGCCACGGTAGTTCCCCGGTATGAAAATGATGGAGCGCGCGCGCCTCATTCTCTCTCGTGTACAGCGCTGCGATGAGCGCCCGGACCGCTGCCGTGAAACGAGAGCGGCGACGTTTGCTCCCTCTCCAGCTAATTATCTCCCCGCTGCTTCACATCCACACACGGTTCCCTTTAGCGGGAGATGGGGAAGTTTTTTTTCTCTCTTCTTTTCTTGATTACTTTGTTTCTTTTAATCTTTTGCAGGTGGCGCTGACTGACACTCCCTCATTTAAATGCCCATAATACCCTATAGAGTAGTCGGAAGGATGACCGCAACCATAGGTCAGTGGCAGAGCATCGGACGCGTTATTCCAAGGCCGCAAGTTCGGTCCCCGCCGGTGGCAAGTTATCTTATCGTCCACTTTTCTTTCTTCACATTTACATTACAATTATTTCTACTAACATCCCCTATACTTTCCTTGGCGTCGTTGTCTGTTAGTTCTGATTAATATTGTGTTTAACAAAATCAAACGAGCCCTTAAGATTACTTCTTTCCTCCAAATATATTCCTGCAAGCACGCATTGAGAACTGGCGCCACGAAGTCCAGTGAATGCACTGAAACTATGCGAAGAATGTGTCTGAATTTGATAATCCCTTTCTTTCATTAGGAATGCACTGAAACTATGCGAAGAATGTGTCTGAATTTGATAATCCCTTTCTTTCATTAGGATCACGCATGTTTTTCTTAATACATGTTTGTTTTTGTGCTACATATCGCCTATTGTTCATCAGAGCACAAGATAAAAGACAACGTGAACATTCAATTTCGTTGGACGTAGGGCTTACGACAGTATTCATTATGGTCTCAACTGTATGTTTACTTTTCTATAGATGGTTCATTTTCACCTGCCTTGTTGTAAAATATTCAAATATGTTAACCGTTTGCTGTTAATTGATTTTAGCCCTTTTTGTGCGATTTGAGAGCATGAACACTCTTCACTGCGTTCTGCAGTGGAGCGTTGTCTCATAACAGGCGTTACAATCGTTCAACATCGCTGTATACAAGAAGGCACAGTAACTCTGTACTCTATATGTCCCTGTATGTCTCTTAACGCTACGTATCTGTACTCTGTATGTCTGTGTACTGCATGACTTTGTACTCTATATGTCCCGTACGAATGATGTTAAAGGGGCACTTACCTGGGGGTGCTGCAGTGGACAATGGCTGTACCGTGACCCTTGGACTGTCTCCCATGTGCCGCTTCGTTGAGACAGTTCCTCGGACTTTTGTGCCAGCAGCCGCAGCAGGTGCACTTGCCGCTGGCTTCATCTCACGGACATCATCGGTGCCGACGTCATCCGGACCACCCCCAACTGCACCAAAACAGGCAGGAATCGGTCGGCTGTTGCACGACTTGCAAATTCTAAATTTCATCAATGATAGCGAAATATGGCGTGAAAAACATAGTTCTTTCCTTGAAAGAGCATTTGACGATTTTAAAACGCATGCGCCAACCAATCCATCAATTAACTCCGCCTCAATGGTCTCTTGAGTTAACTTATTTCTACTTCATCTCACCACTGAACACTCAGTTTAAACCAGATCACATGGGGTGATAACAGTGCAGAATCTACAGTGTACATAAAAAAAAGAACTCCTCTCATCTCCGGACATTTTGTAACGATGCTCCCGCAGCTTATCATTCAGGAATCATCCACTTTGGCCAACATAAGTGCTACCACAACTCATACGCAAATTATAAGCTGTACTTTTTGCACAGCCAAAGACAGTCCTTTTACGCTTCTTATTGTACGCACTCTTCTTGGCGGCATACGCGCTAGTCAATCTCCACAAGTATTTCAGTCTATCTAGCGCAGAAAAAACTTTTTTAACACGTTCAACAACTTTAACCGTAAATGTACGAAATAAGTGCTACTCAATTATTCGTAGGCGGCGAAATGTAGGTCAGCGCTCGTGTGTCAAGCCTCATCTCTGCGTTCGTCTGATGCGCTGTCAGCCTGCATCTGCAATTCACGCATTTGGTTCCCAACAAGTTTATTTACACAAGCACTTTGTTCGTTTTAACTCATGACAGCTTTACTAACCGACAGGTAAAAACCACAGCTGATGTTCACTTTGCTTTACTTCGCTCCATTACCTGTTTTAGATGCGAAGCAGCTTAAGGCCCGAGTTCAATCCGGTGGTGGTGGTGGTGTGTCATGACCACCCTTACTACGCATGCGCAAACCCTCTCCACACATCCTCTCCTACGCTACCTCCTCTCTCCTCTAGGCATCCCTTCCGGTGGCGACCACACCACCACTGCGCATGCGCGTCCCCTAACCATCTCTCTCTCCTCTACTACGCTCCCCCCTCTCTCCTCTAGGCATCCCTCCCGTGGCGTTTACACCCCCCATTGCGCATGCGCGTCCCCTTCCCCCCTCTCTCTTCTCTCCTACGCTCCCCCCTTCTCTTGCCTCGCAACGCCGACGCAGGCAGCGTCTGCTTGTCAGTTTCTTGATTGAAAAAACCGACTGATCGCGCTGCACGACGGTTCACTGGCCACCCCGTATATACAGGCACTGGATCCAGGGCTGGGCAAAGATACTTTGAAATTGTATCGGGATACGATACAAGATACTCGGGCAAGAAGTATTGGAGATATAGATACAAGATACTTCCGGAATGAATGTATCCGATACGATACTGCCCAATTGTATCTTAAGATACTTCGATACATTTGTAAATTTGCTATTATAGATGTATATAATGACGCTGCAAATGCCTATGTACAGATGTGTTTGCTTGAGAATGTCTTAACTGCGACCAACTTTGTTTATTTTAATGAAATATTTGTTTCAATCCCGAAAGTTATATCTTTCTTGCTCAATGTATATTAGTTTCATTCTGAAACAAGTTATTGGCATTTGTTTACCTGACAGTTCTTCATAAGCTGCGGTATCAGTAGTCTTTACTTGACACTTTTGTAATTTATGGATGTCGCTGCTCTACTTTGCGATCAGCAAGCGGGTTGCCGTCTGACTGCAAGAACTTCAATAAGAAGCTTCCACAAGACGGCACGAATACCGGACCAGAGTCTTGCCTTGTCCGTAAGGGTATTACCGCTTTCGCAGTACTGAATCACCCGACAGTCTTAGAGGAGCAATAACGCTGGTGGCGATATATTTTTTTGTGAATCAGCATGTGAAGACGATAACTACCGAGTGCGATCACAGTTCATTGAGGACATAAAACTGCAGGGATTTTTCATATCCTACCTATCAACTTGCGTAAAGTGTTCGTTAGGAACATATTCACTAACGTGTAGTCTTTTACCATATCGACTCCGAGAGAACTTGTGCCGCCCAGAAGCTTCCCAGATGTACTGCACGCGGGAAAAATCGTCGCAGGATATCACTGCTATTCACACTATTGCAACTTCTAGCTTGCTTACCTGCTTTTTTTGTAACACACACACACACACGCACAAAAGAAAAGACTTTACAGGGACCTAAAAAAGGATAGCGAATATGCCTAAGTGAAATAGCAAGGCATTTCCTCAATTAAAAGTGACAGTGGATAGGTATACAGGGTGGTTCACATAAGTACAACCAATTATTTAAAAAAGCAAACGTTTAACCGCGACTCAATGAAATAAATGGCATATGGTTTACCGTCATGTGGCGCTCGTTATGGTATTTTTACACTGCGCTTTGTTCGTTTATTAACCATGGTCAATTATGCGACATTTTTAATATTTACTTTTGAGCAGAGTGCACTTCGTCACATCGTAGAACGCATTTAAGAACGACCAAAGCAATTATTTTTTGACGACGTGCATGCTGTGGGGTAAATATTTTCTGGCTTTTAAGGCAAGCACGTGAAATATCAAATAAAACCAAGTGACTGCGCTCATGCGCTATCATACTGCAGCGTTCTTAAACGTGCTTCGAGCGAAACAACCGGCGCGCGGACCGCCAGCCTGTCGCTTCGCAGGGACGATGGTGTTTCTTTGCCTTGTGTGGCGGTCAGAAATGTTGAAGCTCTGTGGAGCCGATGCCTAAGCCGCGGCCGCTCATTTCGTCGTGGTCCACTTGCCGGTTGTTTCGCGCGAAGCACGTCTGAGAGCGCTGCAGCACTACAGAATTGGAGAGCAGCAATGTGATCATGTTTCTCCGGCTTTCTTTAAACGCCGAAAAAATCCCTACGTAGCATGTGCCCTTCCACAAAAAAAAAAAAAAGCAAAAAAAATCAGATCTGTCGTTTTAGAATGCCCTCTAAAACGTAACGAAACGCACAGTACCCTAAAGTGAATAGCAGAATTGTTAAATCATTCGTGTTAGTTAAGAAATTAAGTGCAATATAAAAATACCCTAATTTGAGCGACATGGCGGTAAACCCCATCCGTTGGTTTTATTAAGCTGAGGTTAGGCAGTTCTTCGCAAATATTTGGTTCCAGTTAGGTGGCACCCTTTATAAACACGATACAGGCTACACCCCTAAAAGCTACGAATGTAGAGCATGATGTATCGTCAACTTAGGTGTTAATGTCAGACAATAGAACACTCAGTGCCCATGGAAAATACCATTAAAGGGCTCCTGGAGACGCCCATGAGGAAACCGGAGTACTTGGTAATATGTTTCTCAAATCCCCTTCGTAACGTCTTTAAGATTTGTTATTATAATTACGATTATTATAACGTAAACTCAATTTCGCAATTTTATTATATAGTGAGCAGAATTTTTTTTCCTGTAAGCACTGGGCACGCTCAGATTATTTTACCTTTGCCCTCAACATCGCCTGAATTAGTAAACTCACATGGAATGTAGATATGTAAATAGTAGCAATGACACCGACAATTAAAAATAAGAATAAATAAAAGAGGGACTACAAAAAAAGGAACAGAGGAGGATATTACAAAATACATATTACAGTTAACAAACGGGAAAAAAACTAAAGAGAGACCTAGGTAATGTGTGGGATGCAAATGGAAGACAGAAAAGAGAGCACTTGTTCTGCAATCAAGATATCATTAAAAAAAAACTTCTTGCATAATTGAGCACGAAGAACAGTGATACAGTACGCCAAATATCATCTCTTGCGTTAATGTTTGTTCTATTGTATTTAGCATCGACACCGGTGGTGCGACGGTTGTTAGAATCTAATTTGCATATAAGTCATTCTGATAGTGTGCAAGTCAAGCTCACATCCAAGATCTGCCAAATCTCTGCGTGAAAGCAGCGAGACGCAAAGCAACCTCATTCTTGCATTCTTGAGACTTTGCAACGAAGGACCACGCAAGACAAACTTCGATAACAACACTATAGCCACATCTGAATTTGAGCGAAAGACACCACACGCATGGGACTAGGAGCTCAGTACCGTGGCTACAAACAAGGTTCATAGCACTGACACAGCTAAAAGGAAAGAAAACATCGAGAAACAAAAGGTGGGCTGCACGAGACGTTCGCGCGCCTGTTTTTGTCGAGATGGCTCAAGCACCATCACGTGACTCTGTTCCACCAACAGAGACGCATATAGACCTTATTTCCTATACTCACTGGAACACTCTGGTGGAAAGACAAAGGAATGCAACTGTCATCACCTTTATTGAGGTGGCTTAGTGGCAGCAGTGGCAGCGTGAGAAGCAGAGTTCAGCCAACGTTTGTTGTTTCACAGGGGGGGCGTTTCAAAAGCAGTATCTTGTATCTTAAGATACACGATACATTATTGAATGTATCGGAAATACAAATACAGATACTCGTTTTGCGAGATGTATCGCGATACAGATACAAGATACCCAACGAGTGTCTAAGATAGTGTCTAAGATACATGTATCTTCGATACTGCCCAGCCCTGACTGGATCTTGACCTGCAAGGTAGTGCCGGTGACAGATTTCTCCTGTGCCTTTGAACAATACAAATTCGCAGCGTGCGCGTTAACTAAAAGCGAACTGCGGGTATCTGTGTCCAATCGGAATCTTCAGACTCTCATTGCCCATTAGCAGTGATTGGCATGTTCCAGTACGAAACATCGTTCCATCACTGCGTTATTCGCGCCTCCCCAGGTTTCTCTCCTGCGCAACGCCGCGATGAGCGCCAGCGTCAACACCGCCGCCAGGGTAAGCGTTAGCGCCCGCTTCTTCGCATCTGCACATGGTGTAACTTTTCTTCGTTAAGTTGTGCTGATCAAGGAAAACGCGCTTCTTAATCAACGTATGTATACTGCGCGGTAGTAAACACGGACAAGAAAACACAAGGACAAGCGCAGTGCGCAAACCCTCTCGCTTGTCCTTGTGTTTTCTTGTCGTCCGTGTTTACTACCGCGCAGTATATACGTCGATCATGAATCACCACCTGGCCCAATCGTCCACCTTAATCAATTCACTTCCTTTCGCCATTTCACAGTGAGGGTATCTCCCCGCCTACTAAATGCCCTTAGGCAGCATGCAAGTGATTATTTGTCAGCCGCTCGCTTATAAACAACTCACAAAAAAAAACTTCCCCATCTCCCGCTAAAGAGAACCATGTGTGGATGCGAAGCAGCGGGGAGATGGTTAGCTTGAGTGGGCGAAACGTCGCCGCAGTTGTTTCGCGGCTGCGGCCCGGGCGCCCACCGCAGCGCTGCACAGGAGAGAGATAGAGGCGCGCGCGCTCCGTCATTTTCATACCGCGGAACTACCGTGGCGCTCCCAGCGGAGTATGCAGCTGTCGCACCACCTGTCGTGCGCGCCTCTTCGTAGAGTAGAGGATTCCTAGAGGAGAAAAAGGGGGGAGCGTAGCCGAGGAGGGCAGCGGACGCGCATGCGCTGTGCGGGTGTGGGACGCGGGCGCCGCTCCATAGAGTAGGTGATTCCTGGAGGAGATAAAGGTGGGAGCGTAGGAGAGGAGAGAGTGGAGGGGACGCGCATGCGCGGTGGGGGGCGTGGGACGCGAGCGCCGCTCCGTAGAGTAGAGGATTCCTAGAGGAGCGAAATGAGGGACCGTAGGAGAGGAGAGAGAGGAGACGCGCATGCGCTGTGGGATTGTGGAACGCGGGAGCCGCTCCGTAGAGTAGAGGATTCCTAGAGGAGAGAAAGGGGGGACCGTCGGAGAGGAGAGAGAGGGGACGCGCATGTGCTGTGGGGGGTGTGCGATGCGGGAGGCGTGAAGGAGGGACGAACAAAGCCCCCGCAAGCACATGCAAGCAAGAACAAGGAATGGAGTCAACCTGGGCGACAGACACCACCGGTACTGTGAGTTATTTTTTCCTTGCACCAACCGCCTACCTAGCCATTGCTAAGCAGCCACTCTGTGCTCTCGGCCATGGCTCTGGTAACTGCATGTGGTGGTGGTTGATGGCATTATTGTACTACAGTGTTCCGGTTCGCATAGTGGGTGCTTCCCTACTTCATGTAAGTGACCGGACGCGGGACGCGGGAGGGACGGACAAAGCCCTGAGCATCAGATGCTTCGCATCTAAAAAAAATCTAGCAGTTCCGTGTCCGAATACAACCGATTAGCTAAGCTCCTTAGAAATGGGACGCACACGACTATGCGCCTGATCTCGCTGCTGGCTTTCATGAAGGCGGTAGAGTGGGGAGCGGGGGGGGGGGGAGCGTATGCTGCGCTCGGTGGCGGGAACGACTGAGCGAGTGAGTGTGTGGCGCACGCAGCGCAGGGAGATGGAGACAGGTGGGAGAGGGGTGCGAGCGATGATGCCGCGGGGAGCTTCAACGGCGGCGGCTGAACGCCGCGCGCGGTGTTTCACTGCCTTTTAAATGCGAATGCATTTCTTAGTCGGGCTATGTCAGGCATCCGGCGTTGTCCGGCGTTGTCCGCGTTGTCTCTCCGCTCTCACTCCCTCTCCCATAGCAACAGCTGCGGGCGTGCGCGCTTATCCTCGCCCCTAGCAACCGGAACAGGTGGTGCGGGCGGAGTAGTGGAGAGTGAGTGGAGAGGGGGAGCGCGCTCTGGTGCGTGAGGGCGCTCGCATCGCGGGAGCTCGGCGGAGCCCCCGCGTGTGTGGAGAGAGTGTAGGAGAGGGTAGGTGCAGTGCTTCGCAGCTCCTTCTCTCGCCGTTTGCTCTCTCTCCTCCCTGCACCCCACTCTCCCGTCCGCTCGCTCGCACGTATATATATGAAACATGGAAAATAAAAAAAATAAAGAAAGAAAATAAAAAATAAAAATTGAAAAAAAAGAATAATGAAAAAAATGACAAAAATAAGAAATAAATAAAAAAGGAAACATAAGTAAGAAAAAAACAGGCGCTGCGCCGTGCTCCCGACCGGGCTGCAGAAATTAGGTGCCTTTTCCTTCTTCGAACCACAACCACCATATATAAATGGAGTGAAGCGCGCACGAAATGCATTCGCATTTCCCCACGATTCCCTCCGGGGAGGTGGGGACATTTTTTGCGCCGGTGCCGAATCTATGTTGCAGGGAGCTTCGACGGCGACGGCGGGGTGCGGGCCTATGGAGCTTTGCTCTTAATGAAGAGACAGGAGACTCCGCATTGGCCACCTTCGGTACAAGTGCCGCTGGTTACCATTCTCGGATGCACGCAAAGAATTACTATTCAAAATGTATGTGGAGGAGAGCTACTCCAGTCGTGGCAAATTTTGTAGAGCATCGGGGACGTAATTTGATTTCAAGGTTGTGCACCGAGTGCCAACCGGCGGCAAGTTGATTTTCGTCCAATTTGAAGACTTTGCATTTGTCGTCACATTTACTAAACTGCAGTTAAGGAGAGAACGATGGTGGCTGCTTTGCTTTCCTTGGCGATTTCTAATGGTTATGTCCGATCAATAATTTAATCAATCAAAGGCCCGGATGATGAATATTTCCTTACAGCTATCACAAATTACTCTAGGAATCTTCACTTTCTGTACTTCATTGTCCTCCGTATGCATTTTGTTTAAAGGGTTCAACAGAATGCGTGGGTGGGCTAGTAGGATTCAATGCATACTCCTATTTTAGCGAGAGACGACACCACAACACCGAAGACATAACAAGACTTTTCCTGTCTTGTTGGTGTTGTTTCGCGCTAAAAACACCGTTTTAAAAAGGCCCTGTAACACTTTTTCAAGAAATGATCGAGTGGCTTCAATAAAGGTTTTTTTGTTTCTTTGTGGCTCACAAATCGACCACCGCAAAACTTTGTAGAACACGTCAACTACGAGCTAAGTTTCAGGGATTCGTTGAACGCCTCAAGCACTTTTGCTCTGCTTCCATACCAGCGAGCGCGCTAAAAGGCTACGCGGGGAGTCTGATAAGAAGGGGCAAGAATGTGCGTCCCTTCGTGAGTGCGCGTCATGACCTTGAACACTTTTTTTTTTTTAGGAGCTTGCTCGGCAAGCTTATGCTTGCGCCTTGTCCGGCGGCGGCGACAGCGGCGGTGGCGGTGATGGCGAGTACATGCCGCTCAAGGCGCCGGCTTTCCGGGGATTTCAAGAATGCTCACTAGATGGCGGCGCGGCTCAAGGCGACGCACACCACTCTCAGCACGTGCGCTTCCTTTCTCTTCGCTGGGAGCTCACGCAGTGAACACTCTTCGTTACCGCTCGGCCGCCTGAACACCGCAGAAAGCAATGCGGCAGCGCGGCGGGCTCGCAACGAGCAGCAGCTGGGGCTCGCCGCCCGAGCGCCGCATGTAATGTATATATAACAACGTTGTCACGTCTATATATGATGGTAGATGTGTACGGAGGATTCCCGGGTTACCCGATAATCTCCGAGCAAGGTCCTCCAACATCATTCACTTTGTGGATATGGCGGTGATTTTTTTTTTCTTATGAGCGCGTGGCTTACCTTCAGTGTGATCGGCAGCGCGCGGGGGGCACGTGGCGGCATCCCCCGGCGGCCACAGTGATTTTGCAGCTCACGATTTTCAAAACAGCCAATGTCCGTAGACTATAGGTTTATGGTGCAGTTATTTGGGTTTATAGCATGATTTGTCGAGAAATCAGGCAATGATTTCAAGCTGATTTCGAGAAATTTTTCACAAATTCCAGACCACGTGATGCGCTATAATTTCTGGCTCTTCGGGTTCTCAGCAGCATCAACTACCGAGCAGCCGCGTTTTCTGACCATGCTGAAAATGTAGTACAGGGCCGCTTTTAGTACAGTGAGGAAAAAAAAGTGCTCACCAAGATAGCTGGAGCTAACGATGAGGACAACCACGACGCTTATCATGGCCACCAGGCAGACGCACGTGATGACTGCCAGCATCGTTTCTCTCAGTTGCGGCTTACCTGCACAGAAGTTCGTTTATTCTTCTATCTTAATGAGTGCTACTGAACATGGACACCTGTTTATACAAAGGATTGACAATTCATCCAAAGAAAGTAATCAATAATTAAAGTCAAATCCGTTCTTTCAGGCATATAAACAAGCGATTGGTTGCTTTAGTGTATACTCCTTTAACATAATTTCGATCTTGCTCGCGTGCATTGTGACAACCCGAGCAGAATGCTATATGCAGTGTTGTTACGTGTAACTGTCTCAACGCGATAAACACGCGGCGCTTAGCAAGAACCACCTCACCCAAGTCATTCTTGGTAAAAACACGAAAGCAAATTTACCTCGCCTTAGCTTTTACAGTGAAATGAAAATTTCACGACTACAGAAAGGGGGGCCGATCTCATATAAATGCGTCTTGCTGAAAAGCCAATGGCAAATATGCTTAAGGCCACTATGACCAAACCAAATACACACGCTTTCAACGCGTACAACTCCATCTTCAGTAGTAAAATGGCTTTCTGATTGGGGAACAATGACCGCACGTCGTGTTTTTTGGGCTTGTAGGAAATCAGCGAAACCACTTAAACCTAGCACATGCGATGCCACGGATACGGCCGTAAGGGTCACTTTAAGGAAACCCCTATGTTCAAAATTGTTCTAGAGTTCTCTGCTACATCATGGCTCATACCCATACCGTGATTCAGGAACGTGAAAACTGAGAAAATTATTATTATTATTATTATTATTATTATTATTATTTCCCTTGGGCGTCCCATGATGCCCTTTATGAAATGGTTATGTAGCGTCCCAGCTGTAGCGTGCACTGAAAACCGTGCGCGTCAATTAAGCTAGCCCTGTCCGAAGCAAAAAAAAACACATCATTTCCAGTGTTTCGCCGTGCGTTTTAGCGCGCTGGGTGACACTGCGACACACTTTACAGTTTGGCCAGTGCAGCCCAGTGCGCTGAAACGCACTGGCAATAATGTACAGTCTGGTCCACTGTTTTATAGCGCGCTGGGAGGCACTGGCCATGGTGTGAAGTTTCTGCCCGCACACTGGGAACACTGGCGCCACATTGGAAGAAACTGGGCGCGCCGGGTGGAATTGTATAAGACTTCATATTCGATTGCGAGATGTCGACATTCAAATTTATCGAACTTTTTAAAAAGATTATTTGATTCAATGGGCTACACATACAAGTTTTAGATTGTTAGGCGATGGATGTGCGTGTACGCTGAAGCAATCATCTTCGAGCGCGGCCACGCGCGCATTTCCTGAAGTGTTGTCGAGTGTCGTTAATGTAGTTTATAAACCGCATCGAAAGAACTGATCATTCGCAACTGAGTATGACAGTAGTATTAGCCCGATAATCAAGACCAACCAACTTACTCGAGCAGTCCGCCGCCCAGGCTCGTACCACAAAAAGCCGCACGTCATCGGCAGCAGTCAGCCGCTGCAACACCTAGTCTCGTGTTTTTAGCTTCTGATTTGTGTAGTCGAAGGTGCAAATATGACCTCGCATGAGTCAGTTATGATCGAACCTACATTTTAACGGTTACTGGAGTCTTCGTAATGGAATATCCCCGATCTTCACAGCGACCGTGGTTCACCATGTACGGCCCTAAGCCTAATGGGTGGTTCAGCTAGTGTTAAATACCTGTGGCCGTAGTACGTGGAACGTAAACAAGGAGGAGAGCAAATAATTCCAAACGGGTGACGAAAACTAAAGTGTTCAGTGAGCACTTCAGATGCACTGTTTTCTATATAGGTATGACTAACCGCTTAGCGAGTTAGTGCGATTGCCGCAACACATGTGCGGTTACGCTAGTAAGTTTTGTGGCAAAACGTGCCAGATAGACGTTCTGATGTAAGGTAGCCCATTACAAACCAACCATCTGCTGTTAGGTTGTCGCGAGCACCAAGTGACTAAAATCGACGTTTCTAAGCGAAAAAATAAAAACATTGGCTACCGGAATTATGTATAACTTGAAGGAAAAATACATGCAAATCTCTTCTTTCACGTGTGGCTCGTTTTTTTTTTTTGTTTGCTTTTTTTTTGTCGCGGTAATGTGTCCCACTCAAAGTGTAGTGCGTCGATGTGGTGGGTTCAACTACCACGCATGATCTTTTTTTTTCATGCTCGTGTTTCAGTCCTAATTACAATGTGGCCATGATCAAAATTTTTAAACAGAATTGAAAAATCCAATTTCGGCCAGTAATGGGTGTCCCAGTGTGCAGCACGCCAGTGTCATAGCGTGCCTCGTACAGCATGACAGCGTCCAAGTTCCCAGCATCACACTGGTCGAATAATCAGGTTTGGCGCCGAGACAGTGCCACAAGGTTTTTCAATAGGGCTGACATATTTTTGAACAAGAAAGTGTTTCATGCCCGGGTTAACCATGACTTCAGTGACGCATTTCCGCAAAATGTTCCGTAAACTGGAGTCGAACCCACGACCTCTCCGCCTGCAACAACAGATGCCGGGTGGAAAGGTCGATGCCTTAACACACCGCTATGTGGCAACCTTAGTCCAAGCATCGCCCTCGCTCACAGCATCCATCATTACTAAAAAAAAAGAACTGCGACACGCTGATCTTGCTTAGCTCTAACTCCGCGTTCCCCAATTACGCTCGCCTCACGAAAAATCGCGGCCAGCCAAACGGGTAGACACGACTGCATTGCGTTTCCTTCTATCGGGCAGTGGCGTACAGTACTCTAACATGTTGCTAGTATAGGGGACCTTAGCCAGAGTTTGGCGTCCGACCAGTGACGCTCTACTAGGTGTCAAACGACTTTTTCTGATTCCCCACTTTCACCATTAAAACTTCTACCGCTATAAGGCGTACCTATAACCTTAGCGTTTTTAATCGTTGATCAAACACGTTAGACGTCGGAATGAAGATGTATCGCTAAGCGTCAAGGTGGGTGCATCCATGTTAAACGATGTTATACCAGTCAAACCGTTGTGCCCGCTCTGTTATATCAATGTACAGTAAACGTTCAACTACTACTGCAAGTACACGTTTTACTTTCGTGTTGTGCCGTTTCGAATCATTAACGGGTCAACCGTGTTTATTTCTTAGCTTTGCAGTTCACTGTGTTACAGTGGACTGGCCGTGGTCCATAGGCTGCCGACAAGCTCAAATTGATTATGCCAATTCGAGTAGGTTCATAGAGCTTACAATTTTTCGGAGTTGTTCTCGAGCAACATTAATTCCTGTTATTACAAGCTTTGTTTAGTGACAGTCATTCCTTCAGCTTTGGTGTATACGACTGTAGTGCCACGCGCGTTTCTTTTACTGTATTCGGTTTCCGCCCACTAAGACTATCAGCAGTACTCGGCGCAGACCGCGCCTTAGTGTTCCAGAAGCTTCTTGGGTTGTAGTAGATCGTTTTGTTAAGATTTGCACGCAAGACGCTAACACTCGAGATTATTCCAGAGCTTGCGCGAACGACTAGTGATAAGGCTAGAATGTTCGACGGGTGATTTATAAAAGCCGGCGCGTTCCAACGAAGTTCAGTTGATCGACGGCCGACACTCTGTTCGCCGCGATCAGTGCCAGTGTGTATTGCTCTAGTCTTACTTTCCGTTTACCGGCCACAAGTTTCGGCCAAATAAACAGTTTCATCTTGGATACGTCGCCTGCTGCCTTCGTCGACGTCACAACCACGTGACATCTGGTGGAGGTGCTGGTTCCTTCATGTTCCGGACGCCCACGAGAAGCCGGGAACCAAGCCCACAGCGCGAAGAAGACACCGAAGCCCCCGTGCAGCAGCGGACTAGCCGTAGGCAGAAAGGACTAGAGGCAGAGTACGGGCTGCTTCCCGAAAAAAAACCAGGCACCCACAAATCCCGACATCGACTACAGAGATCACCGACACCACGCAGCCCTCGCCAATCCTTCTCCGGCAGCCCAAGTAGCCACCGACTTTCCGGGGATCATCACTTGAAGACCCAGAAAGCTGGCTGGAGACCTACGAACGAGTCGCTGCCTTCAACAGCTGGGACACCGAAGAAAAACTCCGCCATGTCTACTTCTACCTAGAAGACGCGGCGAGGACGTGGTTCGAGAACAGAGAATCGGCGCTACAAACCTGGGATATCTTTCGGACGACGTTCCTAGGCACCTTCACGAGCGTCGTCCGCAAGGAACGTGCTGCAACTATCCTGGAGACACGTGTGCAGCTTCCTAACGAAAATATTGCGATCTACACGGAGGAGATGACCCGCTTATTTCGCCACGCCGACCCCAACATGACCGAAGAGAAGAAAGTGAGCTTCCTTATGACGGGGTGTGAAGCAAGAACTCTTCGCCGGATTGATCAGGAACCCGCCGAAGACGGTAGCCGAATTCGCATCCGAAGCCTCGACCATCGAGAAAACGCTCGAGATGCGGACACGACAATACAACCGCAGCCTCTCGGCTACAAGACACGCGGACGTCCAAGTGCTAGGAACCGCCGACCTGCGTGAGACGATCCGAGTGATCGTGCAAGAGGAGCTGCGAAAATTTCTACCTTCAGCGCAGCCCCAAGTGGATCCCATCGCTGACGTAGTACGACAAGAGATCCAGCAATCACTGGGCGTTCCTCAGCTTCGAGAGCCGCAGCTGCAAGCCATGAGCTATGCTGCTGCAGCCCGCCGTCACGCTCCTCCTCCAAGCCCACGCCAAGGCCCATCGCCACAGTATCGTCGCCTGACACCGCCGCCACCACCATCGACGCCATACCGCCCATCTTCCGGCCAGCGCAACGCTCCGAGGAAGACCGACGTTTGGCGCGCCCCTGACCACCGTCCACTCTGCTACCATTGCGGAGAAGCAGGTCACACTTACCGCCGCTGCCAGTACCGCCAGATGGGACTTCGGGGTTTCGCCATCGACGCGCCGCGTCCACAGCGGGGTGAACGACCTCGCGACATCGCAGACTACCTCGCAGGAACGCAGTGGACGCCCCGACGACAGTCCCGATCGCCGTCGCCGGGACGCTACATGTCATCACAGCGCCGCCAGTACACCGGCCCTACTCGGTGCCGTTCCGCGAGCCCATATCCGGAAAACTAAGGGCAGCAACCGATGGAGGTGCGGTTGCTGTACGACGAACTACCGAAGATCCTCCGCCGCCGACGACGACGCCTCGACAGAGTCTTAAGAGCACGCCGCAAGCCGATCGGAGCCCAGACGACGCAAGTTCGCGACCGGAGGAAGACCTGACGACACCACGTCGAAGCAGCGGAACAAGCCGACGAAGCCGTGATCGGACGCCGCGACCAAACCGTAACGCAAGACGACGAACTAGCGACCTGGACATCCTTATCGACGGCCACAACGTCACCGCTCTCGTCGATACTGGGGCCGACTATTCCGTCGTCAGTGGGCCGTTCGCCGCGAAGTTGAGGAAAGTTAAGAATGCGTGGGAAGGCACCGAAATTCGTACCGCTGGAGGCCATTAAATAAGACCCGCTGGGGTCTGTACAGCAAGAGTCACTATCAATAATCGGACTTACCCTGCGAGCTTTGTAATCCTGCAACAGTGCTCCCGGGATGTGATACTTGGGATGGACTTCCTAAGTCAACATGGCGCCGTGATCGATCAGAGAATCAATAACCCTAACCTCAGAAAACGATTGCCGCCCCACACGACGCCAGCGACCCATGCTTTAAATCTGATAGAAGAGCAGGTCACCGTTCCGCCTTTCTCCAGCGTCATCATTTCCGTCGGCACCGAGGAACCCGCAGACTTCGAAGGCGTCATCGAGGGTGATCAGCACCTGCTCGTGAACCGCCAGATTTGCGTCGCAAGAGGCATCGCCGAGTTGCGTGATGGCAAAGCAAAGGTACTGCTGACAAACTTCAGCCACGAATATAGGCACCTTAACCTTGGTACGACGGTCGCCTACATCGAGAAGTTCGTGGACACCAGCGATGCTTTCGCCCTCTCCGATGCTACCGCACCTGCTTTTACGAATCGGCATCCCCACACAGAGTTCGACGTCAACCCGAGCTTCCCGAAGCACAAGCAAGACCAGCTCAAAAGTCTGCTCTTACAATTAAAGGACTGCTTCTCGTCGTCGTCAAGAATTCTACAGACCCCAATCGCGAAACACCGCATCATAACAGAGGAAAATGCGCGGCCACTCCACCAGAGCCCGTACCGAGTTTCAACGCGAGAACGCGAGGCCGTATAGCAACAAGTCGACGAAATGCTACGCGATGACATCATCCAGCCTTCCAACAGTCCTTGGGCGTCACCCGTGGTGTTAGTGAAGAAGAAGGACGGAACCCTGCGTTTCTGCGTCGATTATCGCCGCCTGAACAAGATCACGAAGAAGGACGTATATCCTCTCCCACGTGTAGACGACGCCCTGGATCGACTCCACAGCGCGCAGTACTTTTCGTCGATGGACCTCAAGACCGGCTATTGGCAAATCGAGGTCGACGAGAGAGACCGAGAGAAGACTGCCTTTATCACAAGAGACGGCCTCTTCGAGTTCAAGGTCATGCCCTTCGGTCTTTGCTCGGCACCTGCGACGTTCCAACGTGTTATGGAAACTGTACTGGCCGGCTTGAATTGGCAGACCTGCCTTGTGTACTTGGACGACGTCGTTGTGCTTTCATCAAACTTCGACGAACATCTCCGGCGCCTTCAAGCTGTATTTCAAGGAATCAAGGCCTCCGGACTCACCCTGAAGCCAGAAAAGTGCCGCTTCGCATACGAGGAACTTCTGTTCTTGGGTCACGTCATCAGCAAGTCTGGAGTTAGCCCCGAGCCCACGGAAGACTGCTGCCATCGCTGCCTTCCCGCCAACCCACCGACAAAAAAGCCGTACGCCGATTCCTCGGCTTGTGTGCCTATTATAGACGCTTCGTCAAGGAATTTTCACGCATCGCCGAGCCACTCTCAGGTCACGAAAAACGACGTGGAATTCAAGTGGGGAGCGGCGCAAGTCGAAGCATTTCAAGAATTGAAACGACGCATGCGGACGCCTCCAATACTTGCGCATTTCGACGAACACGCCGACACGGAAATCCACACCGACGCAAGCAGCGTAGGACTCGGCGCCGTTCTTGTCCAGAGAACTGCCGGCGTGGAAAGGGTTATCAGTTATGCTAGCCGGTCGCTATCCAAGGCAGAAGCGAACTACTCCACAACAGAAAAGGAGTGCCTTTCCATCATCTGGGCAACGTCAAAGTTTCGCCCTCTACCTCTACGGCAGGCCCTTCAAAGTTGTGAGCGACCATCACGCCTTGTGTTGGCTAGCTAACCTGAAGGACTCTTCAGGTCGTCTCGCAAGATGGAGTCTGAGACTTCAGGAATTCGACGTTACCGTCGTTTACAAGTCCGGACGAAAACACTCTGACGCCGACTGCTTGTCTCGCGCCCCCCGTCGACCCGCGCCGCCGCAGAATGACCAGGAGGATGACTTCTTCTTGAGAACCATAAGTGCCGATGACTTCGCTGAACGACAGCGAGCCGACCCCGAACTCAGAGGCCTTGTGGAGTACCTCGAAGGCAAAACCGCCATTGTTCCAAAGGCATTCAAGCGAGGACTCGCGTCGTGTTTTCTTGCGAAACGGCGTTCTCATAAAGAAGAATTTCTCGCCACTTCGAGCAAACTACCTCCTCCTAGTGCCTTCAGCATTGCGACCAGAAATCCTGCAGGCTCTACACGACGACCCGACGGCTGGACACCTCGGCCTTTCCCGCACGCTCGCCAAAGGGTACAGGAAAAGTACTACTGGCCTTGCCTTGCCGCCGACGTCGCTCGCTACGTAAGGACGTGCAGAGACTGTCAGCGACGGAAGACACCGCTAACAAGACCAGCAGGCTTCCTTGAGCCGATCAAGCCTCCTCGGCGACCGTTCCAGCAGATCGGGATCGACCTCCTGGGGCCGTTCCCAACGTCGACTTGCGGAAATAAATTGGATTGTCGAAGCCACCGACTACCTCACCCGCTACGCCGAAACAAAAGCCCTGCCCAAAGGCATGGCCGCCTAGGTAGCCAAGTTCTTCGTTGAGAACATCGTCCTTCGACACGGCGCCGCCCCAGAAGTTCTCATCACCGACAGAGGTACGGCGTTTACGGCTGATCTAACCCAGGCGATCTTGCGATAGCGCCACACAAGCCACCGCCGGACCACTGCGTACCATCCACAGACCAACGGCCTGACCGAGCGTCTAAATAAGACCATCGCCGACATGCTGGCCATGTACGTCGACGTCGAACACAAGACGTGGGACGCCATCCTTCCGTACGTGACCTTCGCATACAACACGGCCGTGCAAAAAACGACGCAGATGACGCCATACAAGTTGGTCTACGGACGGAGCCCGGCAACGACGCTCGACGCCATGTTACCAAACGTGACGGACGAGGAAAACATCGACGTGACCGCCTACCTACAGCGCGCTGAAGAAGCACGACAGCTCGCCCGCCTGTGGATCAAGAATCAGCAGACGACTGACAGCCGCCGCTACAATCTTCGACGACGCTTCGTGGAATACCAGCCCGGCGACCGCGTTTGGGTGTGGACCCCGATACGACGACGTGGACTTAGTGAAAAACTTCTACGACGATACTTCGGACCGTATAGGGTGCTTCGACGTCTCGGCATACTCGACTACGAGGTTGTCCCCGACGGCATTTCGAACTCTCAGCGGCGCCGTGCGCGACCTGAAGTCGTCCATGTCGTGCGCCTCAAGCCGTTTTACGCGCGGTAGTGAACCTGAGGACTGTACTTTTTCTTTCTTTTTCATTGGACTTTCTTTCTTGTGCGTATTGTTTATTGAACTTTCTTGATTATTGTCGTTATTTATTGTTGCATGTATTTTTTTCCATGTGTTCTGTTCTAAGCATCGGGACGATTCTTTTCTCAGAGGGGGGCATTGCCACGCGCGTTTCTTTTACTGTATTCGGTTTCCGCCCACTAAGACTATCAGCAGTACTAGGCGCAGACCGCGCCTTAGTGTTCCAGAAGCTTCTGGGTTGTAGTAGATCGTTTTGTTAAGATTGCACGCAAGACGCTAACACTCGAGATTATTCCAGAGCTTGCGCGACGACCAGTGATAAGGCTAGAATGTTCGACGCGTGATTTATAAAAGCCGGCGCGTTCCAACGACGTTCAGTTGATCGACGGCCGACGCTCTGTTCGCCGCTATCAGTGCCAGTGTGTATTGCTCTATTCTTACGTTCCGTTTGCCGGCCAAAAGTTCGGCCAAATAAACAGTTTCATCTTGGATACGTCGCCTGCTGCCTTCGTCGACGTCACAACCACGTGACAGTAGCATTCGTTACAAGCAGATGGTAATAGATAGTTGGTAGCTCCGACATCTTTGTTGAATGAAAGTAGCAATCAGAACTCTTTAAATGTACGTAAAATAAAGCGTAATAGTACATTTGTACTTTCTGTTCTTTTTCCGAAGGGTTCTATGGACATTTGGTACCTCTGGAAGTGAAAAAAACAAAAGAAAGCTATTGTGTAAAGGACAACTTACGACTCTGGGGGGTTCTGAAGCTGGAAAGAATATAGATGGACAATATGAACAGTCAAAGATATGGTGCATTATGAAAATAATTCTTCGGTCTATTTTAATACGCCTTATGAGCCATTGCTTCAGAACTATGCATTACCTACAGGTCCAAGCATCAACATCCTATATTAACCGCAGATACCTGATACCGCCGAAGATTACGTTTTGATGCTGGATATTCCCTATTTCAAACCTTATACAATTTATTATAGTTATCTCTTTATTGATTTATAATTTCTTGTTTCGAACTCCAGGTTTAATCAGGGGTGGCGATACATATGAAAATAAAACAGCCAAAAACAAAAGCAGAACAGACTAATTGCATGTAGCGGAGTCAGCACGGAAATCCGAGACAATCTGTTGATAAATGTTATAGCAAAACGTAGTTCTGTCACTTCTTTCCTTTCCACGCTGATTTTTGGTTGCCGAAAAAGTGAGAAGCATACGAATTTTTTTATCGAATGTAACACGATGAAGGGAAAGGCTCGGCGCTCGCTTACAAGTGATTTCACTAGTAGACAAGCAGAAATGAAACTTCATGGATTCTGCGTTTACGCTTTCCAGGGAACCTTTTCGTCGGAGTGATAACGTAGGTTGCAGAGAGGCAATAACATTGATTATGTGATATTGATTTCTGTATCAATTTTACGATAATGGTGATTATGTGGCCGCATGTTGGCAAAATGGGAACAGTTTTAAGCTGTGCCTTTGTCGTTCCTTCTAAGTGGTGCATTTTATCAAGATTTTACCCCTTATCTCTGCTAATAAAACCGTGAACCAAATAGCCCAAGCCTGACTTTTAGCAAGATCTCGATGTGAGCCGCGAAATTTAGTTTCAGCTAAACAGCACTAGAAGTTAGCATCCGCGTATATTTATGGGTTAAACAAAGGCTGTAATGACCTAGAATAGGCTGTTTAAAGACAATATTTCTTAATTCAGGAATAGGAAGAAGCAGATCAGTCGTATGTGTGCAGGGTATTCAAAGATAAGATTTACGGTTTTCTTAAACGTCAGGACTGCCAAGAACATGGAAACCGCCTTTGCAGATCACTTAATGTATCCTAGGGGACACAAAGAAAATAATTATCGCTGTGAGCCGTTCATTCAACCAAGATTTAAGGTATGTTGCCTCCCTTAAATACAATAATTTTTTTCAAAAAAAGTCGAATTTTATTTTTAAGAATTTTAAAAATCTGGAGACATTCAGAATTGTGCTACCGCAAAAATTACGTCTTTATCTTGTTTGGTTCAAAAGTTACGTTGTTTTTTACAAC
The DNA here is from genome assembly GCA_030522465.1 of Rhipicephalus appendiculatus. Classification (NCBI taxonomy): domain Eukaryota; kingdom Metazoa; phylum Arthropoda; class Arachnida; order Ixodida; family Ixodidae; genus Rhipicephalus; species Rhipicephalus appendiculatus. The sequence continues at coordinate 204,793 of JALIZH010011000.1, forward strand.
TGCTGGCAGACCTCCCTAGAGCAAAGAAAGCTGACGCGAGATTTGAAGTACATTGATTTTTATGGAGACGGAGACTCGAAAAGTTATGCAGCTGTCAAAGATGTGTATGGAACTAGTCTGTGCGCAAACTTGAGTGCATTGGGCACGTTCAAAAGCGTGGAAGGCCGACTGAAAATTGCAACACTACTCATGGACTAGTAGGTAAAGGGAAGTTGACGGATGTCATGATCGATCGATTGCAAAACTATTATGACATTGCAATCAGGGCCAATGTGAGCAACCTCCAAGCAATGAAGCAGGCCACACTAGCAAGTCTGTTTCATTGCAGTTTAACTGACGTAACTCCTAGGCACGGCCTGTGTCCTTTAGATGAAAAGCTGGTGTGCCTACAACCGAGTAAAAGCTTTAGGCACAGGACATTACAAGCATAGGGAAGGCTTTTCGAATGACATGCTCAACAAAGTGAAGCCGGTGTATGCAGACCTGTGTTCAGAAGAACTTTTGAAGAAATGTCTTCACGGAAAAACGCAAAACGTGAACGAGTGCTTCAATGGGAGTGCTCTGGCAGCGCGTCCTGAAAGATGTCTATGTAGGCCTGCGCACTGTTTTGTTTGGCCTATACGACTGTGTATGTCACTTCAACAATGGAAATAGTGGCACGCTAGGCATCTTAAGGCAGGCTGGTGTCGACCCTGGCTACTACACCACAGTAGCTTGCCTCAGCAGGGACCGAGCATGCTTGAGGAGCGCCAAACGCCTGTCAACGGGCGACCAAAAACAAGCCCGAAAAAAAAAACGAGCCGCTAAACGTTCTCACAGGGAACTTGTAGCAGCTAAGGAGGGACCCAGCTACGAGCCTGGCAATTTTTAGCCTTCCACGACTATCTATAGTCATATAGCATGTTTCGAAAACTTTATTGTTGATTTTCTCTAAACTCCATTTTCATTTGTTTTTTGTTGCGCCAAAGGTCGTAACTTAAGAATAAACCAATACATTTCTTTGAAACTTGCCATGCTTATTTCTCGAACACTATTCTGTGCAATGAACTAGGATAATTGAAATCCATGCAGAAGTTTTGATGTTATAAGACTTCGACTGAAATGCGACCGCCTGAAATTATGAAATTTTTGGTTTTTCGGCCACAAAAAACCTAATTTTGTAGATAGCGCGAACATTCTAGTTCATTGCACAGCCTGCATATATATAGCTATACTACTGCCAAGCCATTTTTTGTTTAGTATCAAAAGATCATGACTTAAAACCATTTGCGTGATGGTCATATTTTGGGTAATTTCAGTAATTAAATGATCAGATTTCAATTTTTTGGTCTAACATAATTGAAGGGTCTTTTTAAACAGCCTTTCTTATGGCAAACACAAAGCAATCAGTTTAAAATCAAAATCTAAAAAGTTTTCCAAAAAAGGAGGCAACATACCTTAAAGATATACTTTAAAGCGACTGCAAAGCGGGAATGGTTGTATGCAAAGTTGGGAATGTTTGTATTAAAAAAGTTAGAGGAAGTCGCGTTTCTACACAGTTACACTAAGATGACTTGTTCTAGCATGACTGTGATCTGAGATATCCCGCTGCAAAGTTTAATTGCAGTTTGCATGATTACGCATGCAAGACAGTCAGCACTGGCGCAAAGGTCCTCCCCGATATGCCTTGGGAGTTAATTGCGAGCGCCATTTATTCTGACATTGTGTCGAAGGCACTGGCAAAGATGATAACGGTTTACCCTTTTACTACCGGCTGGCGATGGCAAGAAATCACCGTTCATCAGATTGGAAAAGGAAGATTGCGCCGATCTTCACCGGCCTTGCATGCGTAATAATTCAAAGCTTAATTAACCTTTGCAGCGTGATGTGTCGAAGCAGAGACATACTAAGACGAATTCTTGCCGATTGTAACTGTGAGGCTTGTTTATGTAAGCTTGGTGCCCTCTATACGATCCCCTTTAGATTGGAATTTTCCATTACGCTACACTAGCTTATTAATGGTTGAAACGTGTCCTCACCGCTCAGTTGTGCGCAGACAACTTGCATTTCACAGCAATTACAATGGTGACAATCATTCTGCATAACTCAATTGTAGCCCTTACGAAGAGAGTTATGCATTGAAAATGGGAGCACTTACACAAAATTAGTGAGTCTGGCTCGGAAGGCTTTGTGATGGTAAACACCAATGGAGCCTCCTCTGTAAAAGAAGTAAATAAATGCGTGCAGCAAAATGATACTACAAAAATATATATAACGGAACATAGCTTAACTATCGAAAAGCATCTACATCAGCCCAATAGTCACAATGTTTTGCAGACAAGGCGCTAATACCAATCGCTCATGTAGCGATAAATCCTGTGGGCGAAATGCCTTAGGCTTATGTCAGGGATTGGGTGGCCAGCGTGTTAGAGAGATCATACACATAATTATAGTGATCAACAGCCCCGTCAGCGATCGTGCAGGCCTCCTACTTGGAATGTGCATGCACGACTAGAAATCAATCGCAGTCGTAATCGTTCTGAAAATGCGTCAAGCGTTTTAATGCGCTGGCCTTAAAAATACCAAACCATATAGATCTGTAGAAGTGCTTAAAACGTTTTTATAAGCTTCCTTGCACGCCAGAATCCATAAACGCGCTTCATTACGGCATAATCTTGCTCACTACCTCAGCGAAAGGACAGCAACTCATGATCAGCAAACATTGCGTTCAATCTGCGCCGGAATACGTATGTCTGGAGAGAATTCTAAGCGTTCAGCCTAATTACGAAGGGCAGCTTTACACCGGAGGATAAGCATAAGCCTCAGCGCAACCAACTGACATTACGAAATGATTATCGCTCTCCCTAATGCCTAGTGTGTGACACCGATTTAGTTAGAACACTTGTAATCTACAGGGCCCTTACGTGGAAGAAGACAAATACGCTCGAAACCAAATGAGTGCACAGGCGTGGTGTCCTGAAGCGAAAAATTATGCAGCGTCATTTATAGACGGTCACCGCAAGGCACTAGATCAGGAAAGAAACAGAGGTAGCAGATGTCGTCGTCGACATTAAGCGGAAAATGTGGCTATGGGATGGTAACGTAATGCGAAGGACATGCAACAGAAGATTAATGAGAACTACGGAGTGCACACCTAGGGATGCGAATTGCACTCGAGGCCTGTGTTGGGCTAGGTGGGATGAAACGTCGCATGGAGCAATACGCAATGTCCTTGCGAAGGAAACGTGTACGGTGGGGATAATATTTGGATATGCATTCGTTCCTCAGCGGAAATAGTACAGGATTAACGGTGCTAAGCAGTCGACATCTCCCAAGATATGTGCCCATTACATAGGTGTTAGGCCACCGGGATTCGGCACTAGAGATCCAGCTTGGAAATCTTGCCATCGGAACAGCTTTACTCGTCATTTCGTTGGAATTTCAATTCCTTCGAGAAAACTGTCCGCTTGTCCATCTGTCCCTCTGTTCTCCGTCTGTCACGTGTGACCATCGTCGCCATAAAGAATTATGTTAATAAAACAAAATGTATTCCTGTGGCCGGGTGCGCTTTGAACCCGAGCCCTCCCGCTCCGAAGGCAATTATCTAAGGCACTGGATTTTACAGCGCCGCTTACAAAACGTGAATACATCTGAACAATATGACTGTGTTGTACTCGCGCTATAAAAGAAACTTCGTGGTAGTCGAAAAAAGCTCCGTGCAGGTCAGCCTGTACAGCCGACACGGACGGTTGTTCACTTAAGGAAAATTGCAACGTTGCGAATGTTTGAGGCCATACACGAGTTTGGGAGGTCGCGGGATGCGCGTGCCATGTGTCCTTTCGAGACGCCGACGAATGCTAAAAGATGAAAGGCACCATGCGCATGAAAGCAACCCTTCTAAGGAAGCATAGAATGTACAATGAAACTCCACGCTTTAGCACTGGGGCAACCTTGAAAGAATATCCTGCATAGTTCTTTTTGTGTTTACTGATATATTTACATAGAAAATCGAAGACGTCACCAGAGACGCCGGCACTTTACGTCATGCCCCAAGTGGCGGCCGTACACTTGACGCCCGCTTCTGATCAACTGCATTAGATAAATTTGCCAAGCTAATCATATTTTTACAAGTTCAATACCTCAATTGAAGCATTCTATTAGCTCGGTAATAGCTTACCCATTATCACACTTCACTGGAATATATCATCTGCCAACGGACGTTCGATTGCTGCATGCTGCCGCAACGCTTGCTACCGGACAGTGCTCGAGTTTCTCTTGCGGTCGACTGGAAACAGAACCTGAAAATGAACCACACGTAGTCTCAACTTAGAGGAAGTCATTCCTAGTTTCTAGTACTTGTTCGATGAAAAAAGGAAATACATCGCGCGTAGCGAAGGTAAAGGAATTTTGTTTGATGTCTGCCCCGTACACACCCAGAATCACTTTATAAATTGATGCCCTAATTAAAAAACACACGTGTCCTAATTACTTTGTTGATAATTTCAAATCACACAATGGTTGTACCGATTATTTTGTCACCCAAAGCACTGGTAGACCGTTCTGGAGTCTTCTTTTTAATGTAATAAAAATTATGCAAATCACATCTCAGAAGTTATGGATGGCGGTGACTATTCTTTCCAGTTTTTTCTAGAGTAGAAAGGTTATTGACACTCAGTTTGAGCTGCCTGTAACGTGCTTTGGGCAGGTTTAAGAAAATCGCTGCTTTGCTGAAAATGAACTTAGTCGCCAGTGACGCTCTTTTCGGTTTGGTGCCTTTTCTATAGCGCTTACACGTCTGTTTGTGTTCTGGTAAGCATGCACGTAGAAACTCGAAAGCAAGTATTAATAGGATGCGCTCTTTTCCTAGCTACTCGTATGTTACAGCCAGCTACAGTCGCAAGCTGCCGGTAATCACTTGAGAGTGTCTATCGGATTGACAGCCGCCCATTCTCTGCGGTGAGAAATTTTAAATTTTTTGCATGAGCAGGCTCCCCTGTCATCATTTGACTTATATACTTACGGTTCCACACATTCCAAAGTAACGGTGTCTCTGAGCTGCTGGAAATACCGATTTGATATATACATCAGGGTCATCTGTCTTATTTGTCAAACACACAGTGAAGCTACCCCACGCGCGATGCCAACAAAAAGTATGTAATCCAGTTCAACACATCTGCGCGTTTATAGCACTGCGCAAACAGAGGTACTTTACGACACTTGTCAGTAAATGATTGGGCTAGGCGGCGCTTTTTTTTCTCTTTAGGGTTACTGACAACTTTAGGTTTTTCCGACTATCGCCTGATCGACAAGGTAACAACAGGAATATACCAGCTGCAAATAATTAGCCATGGCAAGAAAATGCGTGATCTGCCAATTAGCGTCGAAACCTCAATGACTACTCCTAGAATAATTATGTTACGGTGGGCGGATAACGCAGCTTGTGATCCACCTCACCCCAGTCGAAAAATAAGGTGATCTGTGCCTAGGTGCCACGCACAAAAATGAAGCTTGGTATGATGTTACGGCAGAGACATTTTATAAGTAAGTCCTTTATGGAGGCTGTTTATTCAATTCAATGAAAGTGATTTTTTGTGCTGCCTGGTTCTCGGCTAGCACACAAACCATGACTGCAGGTGCAGCGCATAAGCCCGACAGCGGTATCACATTCAAACAGTGCCACAGAGAATAGCTCTCGAGAAGAAACGTCCCCATGCCTCTCTTTCTCTCAAGGAGAACTTTTTTTAAACCTCCTTGGTTTCTCTCAGGTTTAAGCCATGAGCATAATACTGCCCATTAGCCTTCTGGATTAGCTGAGTCATGTTTTTACAAAAGAAGCTTTCTGAACATGACCTGCTAGATACTTCGTACTGCTGGTTTCACACCAACGAAGACTCCGCGCAAGAGCTGGTCAGGCGGCGCACGAGATGATGATGACGATGATGATGATGGCCTGTATGAATGACTCGTACCCACTCTGGAGGATTGGACGGGAAACGAATCTTTTATAGACAAAAGTGATCAGATATGAATGGTATTACTACAGAATTATAGAATGGTAAGAATAAATTAATGATGCTTTCACCGGATCTTTATCATCTTTTCTGAAGCGATGACAATAACCATGCTCCTGGGATCATTGACACCTGCCCACTGAGGGGGATCGAGGAAGAGTCGGGCGGATCATATAGTCTGAATATTTTAAGTAATAATAGAGGTGACATTGACGAATTAAAATGAAGAGTAGTGAGCAGCGCTGCGGCAATCAAAACGTTTGCAAAGACTATGATGGAGATGATGGCCTTGGACAAATTGAGGCGCATACCCACCGTTACTGTTGTTGGCTGGGAAGACTGGTTCATACTCACGTTACCGATCAGCGACTCTGTATGGAATGAAAAAACATCATTTAGGCCCGTCGGGGCGTGAACTAGCACCTAGAAGGCCGCTCCCACGTTGGGAGAGAAAGGCCTAGCCTCTCCTCCACGTCGTGGTCCCGTTGGACTGCTCATAGTTGGGTCATCAAATGAAGACTCCGTAGCGCAGCATCCCTACTTGGACGATGTAACATCTTCGTCCCAACCGTAACGCAGGGCACCGCGAGATCATGCTATCTTAGCTGGCAAAGACTTAGCATAGCGCGCAAGTGTGGGAAGCCGAAATTTCTGGATAGATCTTGTGCAAAAGTGCGGGGCTGGAATATGCCCCGACCTGCAAGCGTCTGAAAGCGACACTGTAGTTTGTAAAGAAAATGGGGCACCCAATGATTGGCCGAGAACTGGGTGTGCGAAAGCTCCATAGGAAAATATGTTTACATTGAAAGTGTCCAAAGCACTGATGAAATGGGAGTCAGGTTAACTATTATAAACAAGTACTTACGACAAATATCTCGCGTAATATGTACCAACATAAACGTCAACATTTGCACAAAGCACTAGCTGAATAACGACGAGAAACATACCTATTGTTTTCTTGTTTCAATGATGAGTCGTGGCATCGATTGAACTTGTGTCCTCTTGCTAAACATTCTTAATGTACAGTCAGTGCAAACGTTGAAAAAAGCGAGAACGCGTACAATATACGGACAGACACGATGTTAAAGGAGGTTCTGCAACTGAAACAATATGTTTTAAATGCGAAGCATTTCTTAGCGGAACTTCGGCGACTTTGAGCGTATCTATCTAGCTATCTGGCTATCTATCTATCTAGCCGCCTACGACTTTGTGCTCTCCCAGCCGTATCGTTATTGAGGGATTTATACCAAATTTGGTATGGCATAACATGACTCTATGACGAACGTAAATGGCTGGTCATATCATGAAAAGCATGACTGACTTGTCATGAAAAGCATGATTTACATGCCACGCTCATGGCGTGCTCGCGGCCGTTTCGTTAGCTTGATATACACCAAATTTGGTTATTGAGTGACATGACTGTATGACGAACATAAATGACAAGTGGTAATATGGAAATCATGACTTGTCATGAGCGACATGACTTGCATTCCACGCTCATGGCACGCTCGCGGCCGTTTCGTTAGCTTGATAGACACCAAACTTGGTATTGAGTGACATGACTGTATAACGAACATATATGAGAAGTGGTAATATGGAAATCATGACATGTCATGAGCGACATGACTTGCATTCCACGCTCATGGCGCGCTCGCGGCCGTTTCGTTAGCTTGATATACACCAAATTTGGTATTGTGTGACATGACTGTATAACGAACATAAGTGGCAGGTGGTAACATGAAAATCTTGGCATGCGTGTCATCTACAACCCCATTTACATGCCACGCTCATGGTGCGCTTGCGTCCAGTTCGCTAGCTTGATATACACCAAAATTGGTATTGCGAGACGTGACTGTATGACGAACATAAATGACAGGGGTCCTAACATGTCAAACGTGACATGCAAATTATGTAAGGCAGGATTTTCTCCTTCCTGGCTGCTTCGCATTACATCGATTCCCACAGTGCGTGGGATCTGCCGGCTTTTTGTGTCTCCTCTCATGCGAAAATTTGAAGGCAGCCTTATAATATGACTCCCTCCTAGCTACACAAGGCACTAAAACTACTCTTATGATACTCTGGTGTCTCTCGCGAAAATAAAAATTTGCACTTGTGCCAAATTACTGGTGTTTGGTGAAGGTTATGCATGCATATGGCTTTCTATTCTATATAAAGCACCCATCTTGCCTATTGTTGTGACACACCATGCCGACTACATTTCTATAAAAAAAACGGACTCGGGCATTCTCCCATTCACATTATCAACACATGCCCTTCTGCAACGCTTCAAAGCAGTTGTTGGCAAGTATATCAAACGGGAGTGGGAATTCTGCAGCCACCAATTCTCATTAGTAAAGTTTATTCCTCCTCCAAGCATACTGCCACGCTCATTTCTTATTATACTTTTGCTGTATTCGGTTTACGCCCACAAAGACTGTCAGCAATGCTCAGCGCAGACCGCACCTCATTGTTCGAGAAGCTTCGCGATTATAGTAGATCGTTCTGTTAAGATTGCGATTATAGTAGATCGTTCTGTTAAGATTGTGCGTAAGATGCCAACACGCGAGCTTATTCCAGAGCTTTCGCGACAACCAGTGATAAGGCTGGAATACTCGATGACATATGTATAAATGCCGACGCGCTGCACCGCTTGTCAGTCGATCGACGACCGACGCTCTGTTCGCCGATATCAGTGTGCAGCGTGCATTGCTTGCTGTAGCTTCAGTTTGATTCCCGGCCACAAGTTCTGTTAAATAAAGAGTTTCACCTTTAGACACGTCGACTGCTGCCTTTATCAACGTCACGACCACGTCACATCTGGTGGAGGTGCTGGTACCTCTCGCCACGTCACGACCACGTGACAATATCAAGCGCACTCGTGTCAGCGACCCCATTTGCACTGGTGGAATAGCGATCAGCGTTCTCGACTTGCTGGTCAGTTAATTTAATTACACTTCCTCGCTAGATTTCTTTCTGACTTAGGCGGGAGCGCTTTAACTGCCCATAGTTCCGTCACAAAAAAGACACCGGAAATGGTTTCTGCAACTCGGCATAAAACAATTCAGTGTTAATATAAGCTTTCATGTGATTGTAAACTGAGAATAAAAACTGAGGTGCTAAAAGTACTAACCACATTCATGCAAATATGGAGCCTAACAATATCCGACTGAAAATAAAATATAGCTTCAAAACGAATTGTATTCATTTATTACAGCGAAAGCTACATAAGGCTAGGCGAAACAAAAAACTGTTCGCCACGAGAAACGCTACACTTCTCCATTGGCTGCTCCGTCAGTTATGTTGTTTTCTACATCGCACCCAAGCGCGCGCGCCATTGGGAGCGCCGTGAGCGACGTCGTTCATTCCTTCGCTTCGTAGCCGTGCCACCAAGCAAATTTTTCTCCTTTCAAAAGTTTCAGTTCATCGTGATATGTCGACATGCTCTTCACCAATAGCGCCGCAATAGAGGCGTTTCTGAACACCTCTTCCATTTGTGTTGTTTAAAGTAGGCACACACTACAAATGTACATCGTATGCACGCACAGTCAACGGATATAAAGTGTAGGAAGATTCATGGGTGACCAGTGAGCGTACGTCATCCGACGAATACGATCCAAGTAAGGCGACTTTCCTAGCGGTCTTGTTTGTTTAGTTTTGTTGTCTCGGCATAAACAGAATTCAATGGATGGTGTCTGAACGAGGAATCCTCGTAATATTGTCTTTTTTTCATCGTCACTAGATGTAATGCTACACCAAGGCATTAAGTTGCTGTCTGATTTAGGATCGTTGAAAAAATCCCGTTCCCCCTCGGAGAGTTTTAGATGTGGACCCGTGCAAAATATACCTTCAATTTATTTTCAGGTGCTCGTGTAGTCATTGAGACATTTCAGACTGAAGCTTGGAAAAGTCAACCTGTTTCCGGCAGAGAGTCGGCCAGTGCATTGTGGAGCGACCCGTACCTCTGTTGTCTCGGCTGTCAGATAGCTCACAGCGGATGGCGTACGTGCTGCACAGCACCCAGGGAAACGTACCCCGCTGAAGTGCTGGATGCCAAGCTCAGGTATATCGCACTTCACGCTAGGTGATCATAACGCCGCATATAGAAAACAGGCAGGGATTAAGCTTGATCGCGCATTGTCTGCACTGTTTGCGTAACACGTACACGGTCTGAACTAGCGAATTCTGCCATTGTGGCAAATTAACAGATTTGTTGGTGAATGTACCCAGTTTCCAGATTTCATCAACTGCTCAAGTCCCTTACGGGCGAGCACCAGCGTGCTCAGAAGGCTGAGAAAACATTATATATTTTAAGGAATACAGGGTAATATTTTCTATGAATTTAAAAAGAAAACATACGTCGCAAACTAAAGACTCAACTCACATTATATTGAAGAGATTATCAATTGCTATGTGGCTTCTATAATGAGGTAGTAACGTTAATAATAAGCAAACCCTCAAAATTCTCTTCCTGCATTCTTCATATTGCGATGTTCGCCACGTTCCAACCTAAGCCATGAAAATATTGTGATACTGGTAGCTAATGAAGTGCCTGTCAAGTTTTGTTGCCTCACTGTCTAGCTGCATGTTAGTGCTTTGCATTGCTCGCTAATTGTTGACAAACACTGTAAAGTTTGACGTGTTCTCAGTAAGTGTTGACCTATTTGAGGCTACTCTTGGCAACGATTCGATTCCATACGTTAACTACGGCGTATCTTAGCTTATTGTGATGGCTTATGGGAGCAGCACCAGATGATCGCCATGCGGTTTACGAAACTCAACACGAAGAACTGTCACACTTGACTTGCGTGGCTGCACTGCTTTTTGCAAAGCTGCTTATATGATATGCGCGTCAGCTTCCCGAGGCTCGCACCTCTTCGCGATAACATATCCGGCTGCGCTTGAGCGTGAGTCCCGACGTTACATCAGACATTAGCTAGCCTTCAGGTACAACACTGCCGTTGGCGCAGCAGGGGCACGGTATGAACTTAGATACGCAATTTACTTTTCAAGCTAAAGATTGCGGCATTTGCATTTGCTCGCAGATTATCTTGACACGTGATCGTGCACGTGATCTTCCAAGATGTATTTTTTTTGTGAAATGCTCCATGACAAGTCATCCACAACACAAATGTGAGCCACGAAGCAGTGTATTGCAGCGTTTATCTTCATTTATTTTCAGCAGCTTAGTCAGGGGTGCTCTGGTTCTTCCGTGCCGTTCAGTGCCGCCCTGAAGTGTTTGAGGACGGTGAACGGTGGTTCAGGGCAGCCGGTGGTGGGGCCCTCGTTGTGCACATTGTAGAGGAGCCACGCAGTCTCTTTACGCAACTCTCCGAAATGACTGAGAGCGTTCAGGAACTGCACATGGTGAAATGGTATTCCAGATATTATTCTATTACCCATACAAACAGAATGTCTCACCACGACTGCTTACGGACGTAGAAGCTAATAGGTACGCGCAGTGCGCGCCAATTTACTTCAGTTTTCTGCAATTTTAATTAGTTTTTTCGTGCGCATACGCCAAACCACATGAAGGAAGAGATCCATAAATGAGCATTGCCTAGGACATTTGGCTGAATCACGTACGTTTTACACGGCATGATCAAAACCAGCATTACAATATTTACAGCTCTAATATCAAGCACTTTATGTATTTCCTTTGTCCATGCTGAACGACATGATGGCGGAAGCGCAGAGAAGGCTGAGGCTTAAAGTGCCTCCGATGTTTTCCTTGCTTCCTGCACCTTGAAGTAGTCAATAAGTGCGTTTCGCATTGGCGAACAGTCATTGCTAATATCCGGTTTTGTGACTGGCTCTCTTACGAAACATGTTTGAGTAAGATGTTTTCGTGGATTCGAGAAAAATTTCGCCTGGGAGCCGCAGTAATGAAGGCGATAACAACAAACTGAAATGTTATACCAATTTAGGCTGTTGGCAAATGCTTTTGCCATTCCATCTACTGTAATTCACGGAAGCACTACAAGGAGAGCTGAAAAATTGAAAAAAATTCAAGGGGCGTTGCAGCTTTGAAATTCACAATTTGGTACGTATATATGGACACAAGCACAAAAAACACACGCACAAACACATAACCCAAGCCCGAACGGATACACAAACGCACGCCCGAACATACAAAAACAATTGAATCCCCACCCTCCAAAAGAAAAGAAGTTATAGGATCTTCGCAATAGTGGTGCCAAGCCTGAAGGAAGGGCGTAGCTGGGTGGCCTTCCTTGTGTCTCTTTATTTTGCTCTTTCTTCAGTTTCATTCTGTTTGTACGTGCTTCTTATATCTGCTTTTGTATATCTGTTCATCTTTGATTTCTTTTTTTCTATTTATTTATTTTTCTATCTTTTTAGGCCTGTGTACTGTGCAATGTCAGTACACGCTAAAGAACACCACATGGTAGAAATTTCCGCAATCCTCCACTGCGACGTTTCTCACAATCATATAGTGGATTCGGGACGTAGAACACCAGACATTATTTATTATTTTTTTATTGTTATAATAATAATAATAATAATAATAATAATAATTATTATTATTATTATTATTATTATTATTATTATTATTATTATTATTATTATTATTATTATCTTTCTTCATCTTTCTCTCTCTCTCTGTATTTCTTTCTTTTCACTTCCTTTGTTTCGATGTCTATGCATTGCTGCCTCTTCCTACTTCTGATTCTCTGTGCTTCCTGGTCCCTATTTTTTATCTAATTTTTTTTCTGTATTTCTAGAGTCTTTCTATCCTGGAACAGTGGCTATGGTGCTCGGCTGCTGACCCGAAGGTCGCGGGTTCGATCCCGGCCCCCGCGGTTGCATTTCGATAGAGCCGAAATGGTAGAGGCTCGTGTACTCTGCGATGCCTGTGCACGTTAAAGAACATCAGATGGTGAAAATTTCCGGAGTCCCCCACTACGGCGTCTCTCATAATCATATTCTTGGTTTTGGGACGTACACCCCCAGATAATAATATTATTATTATTAGTTTTTCTATCTCTCTTTCGAGTTGCTTTTTTTCTGTCTTTTTTCTCTTTCCATGTCTTTCTAGCTTTTTATGCCATTATTCCTTTCCTTTCTCTCTACTTCTCTCTATCTCTTTCTTTCGATCGCTTTCTTTTTGGCTCTTTCTTCCTATCGCTCTCCTTGACGTGTTTCACCACGGCCGGACTGGAGGAGCGGCACTCTCTTACGGCCTGCGCTTCGTGTCTAGTTCCCACCTTTCACCACCGCAAGTTCGCGGCGCTGCGGCCCAACCCTCGCCAGTACAGCTGCAGGGAGGGAGCGGCGCCCGCGCACTTGAAATATTCCGCGGCAGATCAAAAACACGTGCGGCACGCGTGGTCGGCTGACTCGGTCAGAAGCGAGGCGTCGACTGAGAAAAAGGAGGAGTGAGAGGGAAGAAAGTCGGGTCGAAGCTCCTCCACGCGGCGATCCCTGCAACGAGCAGTCAAGAATCTGCCCTATTGTTCCCTCCTTGGGTGCGCAGGCCGTAAGAGAGTGCGCGCGTGTCGCTCCTCCAGTCCGGCCGTGTTTCACGTGCTCCACTTCGCCGGGCGGTGTTTTCATTGAACGCTCGCGGCCTTTTTTAGTGGGCATGCGCCACGGGAATGGGACAAGCCTCGGCAGTGGGGCTTGTCCAATTCCCGTGGCTCATGCCCACCTGAGTTTTGTGCGAGGAAGTGCAAGCTACCCATAGCTTAAACTGCTTCGCCATTACAAAAACCTGGCTATGCTCCTGGTGAGTTGCCAGCACGTACAGAGGTGTTACCCACCCGGTGATCCCTGTTAATGTGGGGCGTACGAACGTGACCGGGAGACGAAATTTGGAAAGTAACTGCCGCCGCGACGCAGTCCACCCTCCGGGATCCCACCAATGACTTATTCGTGCGAAGAAAGACTGCCGGCGTGTTTTCTGTTCGTTTGTTCCACGATCTTCGCTGCCTCCGCATGTTATTACGGTCGCTTGGAACTTTGCATTCTTGGGTGATGCCGATTTGGACTTTCTACCGGAGAGTACGGCGACGCTAACAGCGGCGGTAACCGCAACATTGCACATTTTGAGTAGAATCAGAGCGATGCAACCAGGACAGGAGGAAAGAAGGGACACGAAAAACAGCGCTGCACATCGCACTTCGCGCACATTGAACGTCGAGTGTCCACATATGTTATTGCAATAAACACTTGCAAAAACTACGCACTTATACTCGTCTTCTCTCCGTCGTACATATTCGCCCATCGATTCACACACACTTTAGATTCGTAAATACTGCAGCATGTGAGGTTCCTCGTAATGTCTGCGATGCAGTAGCCTACGAGGCACCTTTATCCTGACTGAAGACGTCGTTGTCAGACGGGGAGTTGCGAAAACGGGTCTGAATGACAACACGATGTGCGTCATGAGCTCACGATTATCAACGGAGCTGATTCGATTTGGCACTCCAATGAACATTAGTGTCGACCTCACATTGGCATGAAAATGTTTCTTGGAAAACCAGTCAATGAGTACAATACTGAAGCATAATCGTGAGTTGGGCCAGTTGGTGGGTGTTCATCCTAGAGTTGAATGCGGATGTTAGCTGTGAGTTCAGCGCTGTCTCTAATTCTTGTTGCACCGTTAGTTATTTTGTGATGATGATTACAATACTTCGGGTAACTGGTGCGGGTTTTCGCACGGAATCCAAATAGGGCGCGACCTCCGAATAAACATATCCAGAGTTATCTAGCGACGGCAGAGGTGAGGGTGAACTAGCACACGGTCAGCTTGCCCAGAGGACACGCCAGAGCTGCATTCTTGGCCAGTGCTTTCCTCCACATCGCATGATTCGGCATGATTTGCATGGCTCGTACATCTTTTTTTTTTCTTTTCGATCCCTCTCATTCAATCTTGGCCGCTCTCTGCGCTTTGACTGTTCCTTCCTCCATATTGCTAAATGTTAGCGCGGTTACTGGGGACGAGGTCAAGCACAAGACGGCTCGTGAGATCAGCACTTAACAGGCAATGTCTTTTTTATTTCTAACGATAGGTCATTTGCTGGCTCAAAGTAAGATATTTTCCTGTTCCAATGAAGACATCGAATCTTCCTCTATTTGTGTGAAAACTACAACGGCACATGGAGGGGAAGCCATTATTCCTCTACAACATCCTGCGCACGTGTCACGAAGTCATTGTAATTTTTTTCGGTTTACCTTAGCAGGAGTAGCAAGCGTAAATTCGAGCGGAATCGTAAATTCCCCTAAATGAAATGACCCCACAGCTCTGCATGGTCTTAAGTGCCCTCTCATTAACAGAGGACCAAGAAACTGCGAAAAAGACCCTCAATAGCCTCAGCACAAAAAGAATGTGGGTGATAAGGAGCTCTATTGGTCCAGCAATAGAAAATTGTCAGTGTGTGCTTTTTGAGGCTTTGTGCATTTCGTTCTCTCCTTGGTGGGTCTTTCACATCTACCTTCTCCACAAGCGGCAGAATGAGCCTTACTCTTACGGTCTTCTTAATACATGTACTACGACTTCATGCCTAACTGCGTGAAAAGACGTCGCCTGACAGTTGAACGGTAACGAAAAATATTCAGTCCAACCACCCACTGAGTTACTTAGCCCAATAAGTACCTGACACGCTGTTGATACAGGTATGAGGCCATGTTTTCCCTCGCGCTTCTCACAGTGCTTCACAGCGCAAGAATTCGTACAAAATTTACAGCATCTTTTTTTATCTCGTACACGGCAGAGAGCAGAAGTGTGCAAGCCAATCCACTGACCTTTAATAGCCAAAGAATCATTGTACTCGCTCCATGTGAGGACTTTCGATCCACTGGAGAAGACGCCGTACGCGTATATGGGATCGCCGAGGTAGTTCTCAGGGCCGCCAGTGAAATCACTGTTGTCGCAGAGCTGCGAGGACGAGGAAAGTGCTCTTGTATATTTAAGGAAAAAAAATGCAGTGCTATTGTAAGTGGGCGCAATCCTTGACTTAGGTGTAGGCGAGGGCAATCCTTGGCTAAGGTGCCTAGTATTGGCACTCATTCGACGGCGTTCGTGTGGCCTGGCGGATCCCCTTTAGTTAAGGTTGTGCTTCGTAGGACTACCGCAGCGGATATTCAAAAGCCACGTAGAAATACACGCGTGGCTGAGATCTATTCTGACAGGTGTTACAAAAAATGCTGGCTGGTCACAGGAAAAGCATCTGCTCTTTCATTGTACGCATCCAATTAATTTGCATCATTACGCTGATATTTATTTATTCCATACACTAGATAAACTTTACCTCTGATATCAAAAAGTTTTGTGTTCACTGATCTATGGGAGATAGCTTTTATCTGTATTCATACCCATCCACTTAGCACCAATTTTTTTTTTTCGAAGCTCGTACTTTTGTAAAAAATAGAAATTCATGGTTCTGGCACGAGTTAAAAGTGATGTTTGGTAGATATGCCAACAAATTATACTACTCCTATAGTTAAGGGCCAAATAATTATGGAGATATTTAATGCAAATAATTCAGTGCATTGAACGAATGTGACCAACTGCAATCGTGGTGGCACCGGGCAGAGCTCACGCAAAACACAAAGTTGACACGAGGAATATTCGTGCCAGTTCCGTTACGACACACCTAAGCCAAAGTTATAGTCGCCTCCAAATATTTGATCACACACGACGCAGACAGTGAATATAAATTATTGCAAAAGGCACCCACCGCTTCTTGTCCAGTCTTCTCTACGGACAAGCACGGGCGGAAGACGCTATCGTTAAGAGATGTTGGATTCTCCACCATGACGTACTTCAGGGCAGAGAGCTCGAAAAGACAGGCCAGTGAGTACCGACGGCTTTGAGAAAATTGTTCCCGATGACACAGCGAACCGGTGCGACTCCTGAAATTAGTCATGATGAGATACGCAAACAGAGCGTACTGTGAAACCTGGGTAGAACACACAGGGACACTGGCATAGATCCCCGCAGACACACTAGTGGTTTGAATATTAAGCTGTGACCATGACGAACAGAGGTAAAGTTCGTAGACACAGCCACACGAAAAAGAGAATTGGTCAAAGAAAGCGGAAACCACTGAGACGCGTACTTGTCTTCACAGCGAGGCTGCTAGGTTCTGGCCTGCTTCCACCCGTGTACAAAAGACGCCTAGTACAACAATCTTCCTCGTCCCTCGTCCTTTCCGCATCGCCTCTTTGCCAAATATTATCTATATCTTTAGTCACCTCGCCACCGCCAATGACTCTTTCACAAGTGTCGCGATACTCGGTGGTTGTCCACCAGTCGTTCCGCCCCCCACCTTGTGCTAGCCCAGCTATCACTGCAACCTTTGTTGACTTGTTGTAGGATGATTGCGTTCCGTTCACGTGAAGTAAACAGCGGCAATGGGGATTCAACGCCGCCAAAACATAACGTATTTGAAGGTGACGTCTTTCCAAAGTCAATCGGGTAGTGATCCTGCCTCCATTTACAGAAGTTATTCTGTGTTGCTGCTCCTTTCAAAGGTGAGTGCGTCCACGTGATCCCTTCACATCACAGGAACTCCAAGGTGAACTCTTGCGAGTCGTCCAAGTGCTGACGCGTGAGAAGGATTAAAAAAATACAACCTTTCAATATGGGAAGATTGCGGCCTATGCCTCCTATCGCTTCTCTTCGTGCCGCCTTTTTTTATAGTTTGCATAAATAAAACTCACTAGTACGGTATGGCCTAGGTTATCGGCGCTGATAGAGTTCGGTGGCGCGGCTTTGCAGTGTCCCTCGGAAGCTAACCATCCTGTCGAAGTGATGGCGATGACGATGTCCGCCATGAAAGTGCTGCGAATAGAGAAGGAAGGTGATGAATTAAAACGCCATTTACAACGCCGCCTCCGAACTGTCAATAAAGAAGCAAAACCTGGTAAAAACAGCACCGGTACGCAGCCAATCTCGCCTGAATTTTAAGTTCGCTTACACAATGAATGGGCAGTGAATGCCTTCAGCGATTCTGAGGCGTACGTGCGTTAGGTGCATACGAACGCAAAGTTTGAAGGTGAGATGCCTTAACGTTTTGTCTTAGCTATAATTGTGACGTGTCAGAAGGCTCACTTCGGAACATATTCACTCACCCTAACTTAAAGATTGTATCAGGCGTAGTGAGCGACGAGAGCAGTCAAGTGATGGAAGCTTCAATCAGAGAAACAGCTACTTTCTGCTCCAACATGGGTTGGCTCAGAAACGCACTGGCCTCAGTTCACACCCAAATCGTACATGGGAGCCGAGAGATCGACTCACTCAGTTAATGCCCCAACTTCATTCTAGATCCATAATCTCACCGGTTCCTCTCTCGACTACTCATTACGTAAGCTATTCCCAAGCTTTCTCTTGAACCAATTCGGTGACATCGTTACAGATTCGAACAGAGCTTTGAGTATGAATACATGAGTGAGTAAGGTTGAGCAGAATTGCCTCAATGATAAGACCTTGGGTGAGCCCTAGCCTTCGGAGTGCAATTGAGGCGGACAGATGGCTGACGTTGCTTGCGTGTACATCCGGGTGAGTAGAATTTTAGTGGGCCGAATACGAGCGATAGCGAAGCAAATGATACAATTTTTGAGTGAATCTGTTTGAAGTCTATATATTTTGACGTGCCTTTCCTGGAGGGCGCCATCGATTTGACCCAATCACCAGCCTTCAAACCACGTGGTTTTACGTAATATCATCCATGGCAACAGTGAAGATGACGGTTGATGGCACACACACCAGAAGGACAAAAAGTTTCCTGAGGCAGTGAGTGGTTATCGTCACAAATTTTCGAGGACGTCTAGCTTTTTTAGGGTTTCAGCCGATGCTTTGATGCTAACTTCAGAATTGTAGTTTTTCTTCACTGGACTTACGGTAGGCGTCGTGTAAGGATTCGGCAGACTGAAGGGTTACCTAACGACCATACCGAATCCTATTTTGTCTAGCTCCACGCAACTTGCTCAAATTATGAAACCTGCAACATGAATGTCTTTCATCTCAGATCGTATATTAATGTTACTCGTAAAACTGTAAAAATAGGCCCAGTTGGAGTGAAGGCGCTCGAACAACGAGGACAAGCGCGAACTCACAGTTGAGTTTAATAATGAAAAGGAATATAGCCCACAAAATAATTGAAGCATTTCCCATTAAAGCTGTGCATATACTTGCGTAAGCCAGCAATCAAATGTACTAATTGACAGGGAATTCACCTTTTTATATCCTACTTGACCTTTTTCCTATCTTTTACTTTCTTCTGCATGTTGTAAATATCTTTATTGTAGAAACATTTCTTTTTTTTGTGATTATTGTGATTATTATCTCGCGCATGGGCTCTTGAGCTAGTCTCGGTTTACATATACGTTTGTAATTCCTTTTCGTCAATAAACTTAGTCGTGAGAACACGGATGATTGTCTTCACTGATCGAGTCCTCGTGTGCACTTTGTAGTTTCCCCAGAATTGTACTTCTCGTTCTTTATCAACTTTCTTTATGTTAGTACCGCTATATATAGGTTTTGAATTAATTTCTTTAAAAAAAATCATCACTGAAGAGCCTTTAAACCTTTCCAAAATGGCATCAACTAGTTCAGTGTGTAGCCGCTTCATTGCTATGTGCTTTTTTTAGGTTTTATCGCGTTCTCGTTGCGAGTGTTACTACGCTAACAGCGTGACTCCTGCCATCACATTTGTGCAGTAGATGTTGCATGCTATTTAGCCTTCACACTGTCTCGCCGAGTTGCTTGAGCATAACAATAAAAACCAACTTTGCATGAGACAAATGGGAAGCGACGTTGATCTTGCTTACTTCACCGCATTTGTGAATTCCGTTTGGATGGTGGTCATAAAATCCGTGCTATACTCGTAGGGCCCAAAGGCGAGGACAGTCTTAGCTCCCGGGTCCGAGCCTTGTAGTTCCTTTAATTTCTGCAACACCACGAAAATATAATACCACGAAAATATGAAATGCTCAGACAACTTTGTCTCAAGTTCACTATTGATATACCTTCTTGTAATCGTTGCAATGAAATGCCTATCGTGGAGTAGTAACTTCTCAATTTTCTAATCACGCGACGAAAAAGAGAACTGCAGATGTGTTTTGAATTTCTTCTTAAGTTATCTGCCTCTTTTGAGCTTATCACCCGCATGATATGACACCAAACTGAGACATTGTGATTATTTCGTGCTAACCACGCAGCCGTTAGCGCAAAATTAACACAAGCTTATACGATGGGCTTGCTCTTTGAAGAGGTTGCAGGCCCTAATTTTTCAATGAATCGGTCACCCATCTATACGTCTTTAGAGGTCGAACATATCCCTGCTCCTCGTGATTTACGTCATTTAAACTTAAGAATGAAAAAAAATGCCAGAATAAACTCCCACAAATAGCAGCACAATACATCTTCACTCATGCATTACTCAAGAAACGGGTCTACCTCTCCGGCATCTTTTAATGAAAGAAAGAAAAAATATTTTAATGACAACTTCCGTCAATTTTGGACAATTTAATGCAGCCCCAGCAGCGTGCGATTTATTCAGCAGTAGTGACCGTGTTCAATTTCAGGTTATGCGGCTAATTGTGGTCGCCGGAAATATTGCTGGAAATATCCTAGGGCATTGCTTTAGTTTCGACACAAAAACAATTTTGGGAACGCGTCGGTGCCTAACTTGACCACGTGAAGCGCTCATAGTCTAATAAAACTGTAATGAACCTGCTACTTGTGAGGATAGCGCCAAAATATTAAGAGCACGTCATTCTCGTCGAATGAACTGCATTGCAACCAGAAAAAAAAGTCACATTCTAACATTTCCCTACAAAGAGTCAGCCAGCGAGGCAAAAAAGTGCAGCCGCTGTGTTTACCCCGAGCTTAGAAATATCGGTCTTCTGTTGTAGCTTTTAGTTTCAATCTCGCCACATTTAATAGATCTGTGCTTGAAACCTTACGTTTGGTGGCGTTCGCTAATAGGCTGTTAAGAACACCTAAATAATTTTACGGGAAGAAATTCATGCTGCAGCTGGTATCCTCCCTAGCGGTATATGCAGACAATTCCCCAAGAGAAACTATCGCGAGCGCAGAGACCCTTTCACGTCGAGCAGGAAAGCATAACTGTTTCATTATAATTTCAGCACGATCACGGACCCCCACACTTTGCCACCTCCTGACCTTGTACAGCTTCGCTTGTATTAGCTCTTGTTCTTTGTGTGATGTTTGAGTTCGTTGCTCCGTTTCATATATATTCAAACGTTTCCATGCCTGAATGGAATTTGTTTTCACTTAAAATATCGGCAGATACACAGACGTGCCTCCTTTACATACCGCAATAATTCCTCGCATGCTTGAGATGGTCGAACTGTACTCGCTTTGATACGTAAGCACAGTGAGAAGTCCGTAGTGCCTGAATGCCAAGACGCCGCAGGATATCCAGAAAGGCAGCCGATTCGTCCAAACTGTCCGGTGTAACAACGCTGCATGAACACGATGAAATGGGATTTCTACAAGCGGCATCAAAATAGTTGTATGGTTAAACAGTACAAATGCTAGATTAATTCGCAGTTCTGCGTCATATGATCAGTGCTAGAAGTGCTCACAGAAACTTCGTTATGTTAGAAAATTATGCACGATAGAACGTCCACCAATGGTGTTGTTTAAATTGTATTACGGGCTCAGGAATGATCATGCTTCTCTCGAAGCGGTATTCACGCGCGTGCTGTAAATTATTTCAGAAAACCCCACGCGTGTCTTTTGACGACTCTTGAAAAGGTGGGAGAGTAGCGTTCAGGGAGCCCGAACTGTGCCATGTTCGTAAATGCGAAGTTCCCTACGTCTGCGTTCGCGCATACATCCCGTAATTGGTTATAGAGCCTCTGCAAGGCGCTGTTTTATACATAAAAGACACCGGACGATAAATCACGGATGTGAGCAGAGGCGTCCATGTGTATTAATATTTCTCTTGTGCGAATCACTTGCCTGACGCAACAGGACCAGTACATCTTCCCTCTTTAAATGAGTCGTGCCCTCAAGTTTTATAGAGAAGCGATTGGGTAATTAGGTGAATCTTCATTAGCTCGTCGCCAAGGCATGCAGTTATGCAGGCGATGGAACTAAGGAAACAGGAAGCTGTGCAAATTTAGAGCGTAGCCTTGCGAATCACTTCAGCCTGGAAGCCGAATCTCAAGACTCCTCCCGAAGCTGTCAGAAAGTTATGTTGTCCTGCGTGACTGAAGATACCTAAGGTTCACCCTGAACTAAGAATGCCTTGCTCGCAGAACACCTTTATCACACTACAAAAACAAAAGGAAACGTCTGCAAGCAAGCACATGGTATTTCCTCCTAAGTTTCCATAACCTGCTTCCAGAAAAGTCACGATATCAAAGGTTTACGGGTTAATAAGACCAGGAGTCACATCACAGTACAGAAGACTGACGAGTATTCTTCGGTGCAGCGCTCTGCTGTCGACTTCGTGTTTATCAATCGCTGCTGCTGCCTGATTGTTCGTATACCAGCTTTTCTTGTGGCAATTTTTACCTTTTATTTAGCCACTGCTAGGTATGACGCTATCACTTTTACACTCGTTCCATATCCTGTGTTAATTATTATCCATAATTGCACACCTCCTCACATTTCTTTTATTTTCATCACCGATCAATTTCAGGGCACGTCAGCTACAATCATTTGACTTTTTTCAGTTTCCCTTTAATTTGTGCGCCATATCAGTCGATGAATATCTCATTTTCATCAGGTACCAATTCTACACCACCCTGTCAGTGCCACGAGTTTGTAATACACTTTTATAAATTCTCGCTGATTGCAAGCAACGCATACGAAAAATGTGCGTTGTACACATGTGAACATTGGCCCATATTCACATATTAAAATACTACCAGAAATGTGCGTTATCGAAAGATCAAGCCAATGCGGATGTTGACGTATCATTTGGGACGACATGCTCCCAACGGCCACCATCGCTGGCGAATGAAGGCGTTGCGAATGTTGCCACAGCTATTCAAGGAAAGTCATCTGCTTCTTAAAGTAGGACCTGTTGGAGGACAAGGCGCTGGACGTCAAACGGAATACATATTTCCACGAACAAAGCAAGGAATCACCCGAGAAATATTTAGGCGGAAGCAGAAACGTTCGGCGCAAAGCCGACGTTTCTGTTTGCTTTGTCGAGTGCTTGCTTCATTGTTTGCGCTAATATATGTATCCGCTTGTTTCGTAAAACCACTGCTTTTGAAAAGACCACACTCAATAAACTAAATAAATGAAGTCGCACTCATCATAGTCCGATATGTCGTCCTGAATTTAGGGCGATGAATCACCGTTTCACCCAAGGCGTACGTGTATCATTGTTCTATTTTCTGTTACTTGAGCACAACTGCACCACCTGATTTTAAAAACATAGAAGATCTTCTTGCATGCTTCCTATTTCATTCACATGAAGCATCGGTTTCTTCCACGATCTAAGCCAGGGGTAGGCAACCTGCGGCCCTAGCGGAAGTTTTATGCGGCTCCAGTGATGACGTCAGCAACCCCCCCCCCCCCCCCCCTTAGCCCTTATCTCTTCCTACCTGAAGGCCGAGATGACAATTTTTACCTAAAAGGCGATTTTCTATAGTCACATGTATCATTGCAACTTTGTGACTTCTGTGCTAAAAATAAACATGATTTGTATTCCACTTCCGTACATTATTCTCAAATCACGCAATTTTTTCTCTTTGCCTGCAAAGCCTTCTCCCTGCTCCTTGATTTGCCATTTCCATCCCCACTGTGTCGTCTTCATGCAACTTGGCCATCTACCTCAAACGGTTGCCGACCACTGATATGAGTGATAACGAGGAAATTCTGCGGGCTGAGACGAAAAGCAAAAGTAAATGCTGAAACACTGTCTCTTAAGAGTGATGTTAATCAGAAACATTTTCACATTTGTCATTGGATTACAGATACAGATGTGATGTAGGAAAGCCCCCGTAAAAGTATAGAATGATACAAATTTTTATTCTCTTGTCCGCTGACCAGAAGCTCACGTGATCGAATCCCGGCCCCGGCGGCCGCATTTTGATGGAGGCGACTCTTGAGGCCCGTGATTATCTGTAGAGGCTCACGTTAATGAACACGAGATGGTCACGATCTCCCGAGCCCTTCACTGCGGCCTCCCTCATAATAATATCGTAGTTTTGGGACGCAAAACCGCAACAACCAATAGATCACAGACGTCTGTTCCTGAAATTAGTAAAAGGTACTATAATGGTCAAATTTTTTGGCCGAAATAAAAACAGTCGACTTCTGGAGCAGCCACATTTCTTTTTACTAAAGAAAATTAAGCAAAAGATATGCGCGCACAGCACCACATAAGTTCGTAATAGCCACTTTTGCTCTGAACTGACGATGGCTTGTCCTTCCGAAAATAACAGACAAATGAAAATCAGTTGCAGTTTCTCTCTTTCTATTAGCTATACCATATAAACAAAGGTCACAATATTAGGTTCTAATATCCTTATGAGGCCTATCGTTAGAATGTGACTTAATAAAGTTAACAAGAAAGCCTTCTCTTAGTAAATTCATGAATGCATTCAGGATGAGTTCCAGCGCATGGGGTAGGCATTCCAAATTGTGAATATTAATTCACCGCAATCTCTCACGATACATGCGTAGAATCACTACATATTGCCAATTCTAATGCCTGTGGCTAACATGGGACGCTAACGCAGAAAAAAAAAGAAGTGACACACCGCTCAGCGTGCGACGGAATGGAGCATGGTCAGTGTAACATAAGAGATCGGAAGATGGTCGAATGTGTAATAGAACAAGCACAAGTATTTGATATTTTGTTGAAGTCGTGGGAAAAAAAATGACCGAGGCCCACCGCGAATACGCAGGTAAGATAATAGGCGGTGAATTAGAGAAACGCAAGAGATATCACGCAATGCCGAACGTGAAACCCGTCAAGACCAGCATGAATTTAAAATGGGGTAATTAAGATTAAAAATAACACTATTCGTAACTGCTGTGATATTATCTAATACTACTACCAGTACTCGTTTTTCGCTTGAACTGCTTGATGATTGGAATAACTTTGCAAATGATGCATTAAAAAATCACGTTGTGTTTATTTCACAGCAGCCTGACTTAAACCCTCGTTTCTTATTGAAATGTATTGCAATATGTCGTTTCTTATTGCAATGTAGTCATAGTGATATGCTATTGTCCGTGAATTTATATTTATAGAGTTTCAAAACACACTCTTCTATATCACATATACAAGTAGTCATTCATTAATTGTACATTGAATATTTGCTTTCGTGCATGCATTGAATATTTGCTTTCGTGCATGCATTAACTGTCGAACTGTTTCCCCACCACGCGATGATCTTTCAAGTGAAGATGGCGGTATTTATAAACAAACAAAAAAAATAAGAAATCCGCAGGCGTTTAGTTGAATCAGCTCACACAAGAAATCGTAAATTCCAAAAATCATTAGGCTGGCCTTCGTCCCTCACTGAACATAGAATATGCCTCGCATGATGACAGCGATGATGGCTGATATTCTAGGACTTACGTTTTAGCAATAAATTTAAGACCCGGAGATACTACTGCATTCCTTTCCTGATATTGAATTCATGATAACGTAATGATCGTCAGTGCCAAAGTATTCACCAATCTGATCAGATTATACGCTATAACTACGTTGTCACTGACTCACAGGGTCTAACATGAGCTCCACGATGTATCTTGGAAGAGCGCAATTTTCTTCAAACAATTTTACAAGCGTTAAGAAACAAATATACGTGACTTACTCAAAGGAAAATGAGATACCAAACTCCATATTGCCTCTTTTAGCGGCCATCCGCTGGAAGAGTAGCCAGGTGCGGTAATTATCTGTGCCGTAAATATGGCCATTTTCTGCGTACACGCTGGTGTAGAAGAGGTAGTCGCAGAGGTCTGACGGGTACATGTTTGCAGATGTGGTTGTCTCGCTTACTGTGCAGATGGTTGCCTTCACTGCGTGTGAGGAATAGAAAACACCAAATGAGTATATCAGAAATAACTGTCAGTTAATGTACTTACACCGACCGACGTCATGTTGAATTACAACTGAATTGACGAACAGGCAAACGCACGCACACATTGGACGCAATAATAACTGGTCACTTTGAGGACATTCCAGAAATATACGCGATAACTAAAAAGAAAAAAAAAGTAGCTTTCAGACAGATCGTCATAAGCACAAGAAGGCTGTTCATGAAATAAGTAACGCACGGCAGGGCCTTCGCAAAGTATCTGAAATCGTACGGCCAAAGAGCAAACAGTAACTTGTGTGTGTAGAAGGTGTGAGGCTGAGAGCGCTACGAGCTGACCGTAGCCGTATATCAAGTTCGCAGCATTCATTAGCAAAGCACCGGCACTTCAACTGTTTCTCTCTTTCTCTCTATAAAGCCGCCTACTTCTGGGCGCTCTCGGAGTCGTGCCCTTCAATTGGTGTGCACCGAAATTGGCACAGAAGTTCATGAGTGTATGGCCAACACCATTCAGGGGTCATAACATTAATAATGTGCATTACCCGCCGTGGCGGTCTGGTGGTTGCGGTGTTCGACTGTTGCCCGGCTAGTCACGGGATCGAATCCCGGCCGGGGCGGCCGGAATGCGATGTAGGCGGGAATGCTTCAGGCCCGTGTGCTTACATTTAGGCGCACGTTAAAGAAGCTCAGGTGGACAGAATTTACGAAACCCTTATCTACAGCGTCTCTCATAATCGTATCGTGGTCTTGAGATGTTAAACGCCAACAATTATTAACAATTATTATAGTGACGTTAATTGGCAGCCGCTTTTGAGGTGAAACCGTTTCCACCAGTTACGTGGGACACGTACCCGTATAAGAGGGCTCCTGGTATACAGGTATGCGCAGCAGATGATTCACAGTAGACATAAACCGAAGAACAGCGAGAATAAAACACCAATTCTAACACGAGAGCGTTAAGGAGCCTTTGTCACAGAAAATGCGGCGCCGCCGTTGACTGCGTTCTCCATGAGTGAAAAGTCTGGATGGATGCAAATAGAAATGACAGCCAGAGCCTGAATATAGAATCCAGACATTCTGCATGGCAGCAAAATATTGAAAATCAGAGTAGCGCCACTGCTTTGATCATCTTGAGGAAGAAGACCCTTCACGAACACCACGTGGGTGCAACACCAATTGTGCTTACATTGTTGACTATCTGCTTTTCAAAGCAGGAGAATTGCGCTTTGTGGACCGAGTAAGATCTCGACGTTAGCGGCGGTCAGCAGGGCCATTGCTGAAGACTAGCGGAAGTTGAAGGCCATACCTTAATAAATAACGAAAAAAACGCAATTTTTCTCGCAATTTGCAAGAAATTATTCACCGACTAGGCTGATAAAACATATGTATTTTAAGTTCAGCGTTGTACAAGCACGTTTTGAATATGTTTTAAAACTTGAGGGTGTACGAATACTTCCAATAGGAAAATTGCCTTTCGATTTGAAGCGAGTACAAAATCACTTGAATTACCTATTCGAATATTCGTAACACCGCACCACACGTTTAATAACTGAGTATAACATCAGAGCGATCCATTCAGAGGCCTACATAGCGTGTCGTGAGTATTTCTGGGTAGCAGAGGAAACTGACTTAGATGTCACGATATGTATTTACCGAGCTTACACTCTAAGCCAATATTCCGACAAAGTTGGAGAAACTGCAGTCGTCAAACCAACGGATAAACGGTTCGTTCAACAGGGAGTAAATGCGTGACAGTGCGTGTCGTGCGCCGAGGCCCGGCAATGAAGGGACGAACGGGGAGGGTAACTGCGCGCCGATCGCCTGATGCCGCGCTGCACTGAGCGGGCCTCTCGGGTAGCACGCAAACAAGTTATATCGGTTGTACGCCAGAGTGAAAGCTAAGCACTATTCAATGAATTGAAGCTGTTATAAGAGGCAAGTTTAACTCGCGCCGGCGCACACAGCGAGCGAATGAGCTCCTGCGCGTTTCTTCTCTATCGAGATGCGGGCACTGCGGGGCCCAAGCAAATGCAAGCCTCTGAACCCGGAGACGGAGGATAATAAGTTTCAATGTGGCGAATTAGGAAGAACTACGAAGAACACTGACAGCGCTAACAAAAGTAAGCTGTTCGTCAGCGGTCGTGTTTCCGCAGAGTCACTGGCCACAACTTCGAAGCGATATACGAAGTAGGCTTCGCACGTCTTCGGCACCAAGCCGGACGACCGGGCCGGACGCCGGTGTGAGTGCGTTGCGGCACGGGTGGAATAAACGTCGCATAGAATTTGTTTCGCAGAAAATAATGTCTTCTGGATTAAAGTACAGTTCAAACTGTTTCGTTCTCTCCATGAGGCAATCGTTGTCACACACCTAGCATGAAGGCGAGTGCCGATCGAATCATCGTGTGGGTACACTCTTAGTCAAGTCCCGTATAACGTCCGGTATATAAGCGGACATAAGCGGCACATTTTTATTTCAGCGCAAAGTACCGCACATAAACCGGGCTTTCACGCGCCGTTATGCGTGACAATCTCGTCGCGACAGAATGGGCCCGCTATAAACGGCCGTTAGCGGACGCAACGTATATATGCAGCCTTCCTGGCGCGAAAAAAAAAACAAAAAAAAACAAAAAAAAAACGCGGCGCCTCTGCGAGAAGGGAGGTCACCTGATGGCTCGTACCATTCAGCGCATTCTCTCAGCCCTTCTCTCTACTCGACTCTCTCCCCGCCGTGCGACGAACTCACGAACTGCGTGGCGGCCGCGGGGGGCAAAGGTTCCGTTTCTCTGTTGGCGCAATCGGCGCATTCTCTTGTTGCCTATTCTTGCGAGACTTCCGTAGCCTTTGTTGGCGCCCTTCTCAGTTGCCGTGACGCAACGGCGCGAATTACTTCTGTGAGTTGCTCTTTGCTTCAAGATACACGCTTCTACCGGCGTAAAAAACGATCCGAGCGGAGCGTGCAACCACGAAAACTCGTGCGTGTGTGACGGAAACGTGAGATGGCCCACGGCGGGGTGCGCAAACTGCAGCCACGAAGCCT
Organism: Rhipicephalus appendiculatus; assembly: GCA_030522465.1. NCBI lineage: Eukaryota > Metazoa > Arthropoda > Arachnida > Ixodida > Ixodidae > Rhipicephalus > Rhipicephalus appendiculatus. The sequence continues at coordinate 233,821 of JALIZH010011000.1, forward strand.
CGTCCGTCTGAGTAAGTTGATTTCGATTCTATCGCTGTGCCGCTTAAAAGCATAGCACTGTTCCTAAACGGCTATCACAATCAGCGTGGGGGGCTCCTACATAAATACACAAGAACGGAGACGTCGTTCTTCTCGGCAGCCTCTGCGACAAATTTTGTGTGGAATCCAGGTTCTAAATCGTATAATGACGATCTCACGTTCATGAGAATTTACGTCATCTTTTAACTGCGGCTATTAGTTAAATTTCCGCTGCAAGCATTTCTGCGGCCGATCGCGTGTGTCGGCATTGTGTTGCTATAGATTACATTAATTAGAAGCCAATGTCGATCAAGCTAGCATTCGTGTTGGGCCCAATCTCGTAGTCGTGAGTGCCCCGTATGACAGAAGGCTTTTCCTTCTTGAAGTTGCCCCTCAGACTTGGAGGACAAAAGTGTTAACGCACCTTTCTGCGCATATTATAACCACCGCGCCGGCCCTCGTTGGCTATAACGGACGACTATTTTCCCCCGTTATCAACGGGTTAACAGTAAATTTTTCGGCTGTTTTAGAAGGTTATATGCATTTTGTTTCCCACTGCAAGTCCCCCCCTTAATTAACACACTATACTTCGCAGTGAAGACCTTTAAAACTAAAATTATGTCACCAATTCTGCTGCGTTTCTTGCTGTAGCAAACGAAATATTTCAAAAAAGGTTTTTTTTTAATTCCTAACCAGGTGACAAATACTTTAAAAATGATTGTCTATACGCATATTGCAGAACAGACACATTTTGTCAACACTGAATTTAAAGGGAACATACGTGCAACATACAAAGCGACCTTCATTGCTGTGACAACAAACACTATGTAAATTCAGGAAACAGACGGTGACACAACTTTCAGACATACATTAGTAACACAAGTGGTCTACGAAAAGTTGTGATAATGGCCATAAGTCTCCTTCATTGAAGGGGGGCCCTCATAGAGCGCACACACACGCACACAGCAGTGTAGTGATTTCTGATTACTTTGAATTTTGGTTGCATTAACTGTGGCATGTAAATAAAACTGTATTAAAGCATAAAAAGTGTCATATATTTCCACGTTTAGGCTCACTGCTGATATTAATGCATGTCGGTGCTTGTTTCTGGCGTATAACTGACTGATCAATTCATTCTGTTCGGTGTTGGTGCTCCATGAACATACACCTGCCGCAACAATGTAGTAGCGCCTAATTCGTGATAATGAGTCCAGAGGTGGCCTTAATGGGTTCTGGTCCGCGCACTGTGGTACGATGTCCGTTCATTCTGGCGCACGCCCGCTTATTCAAACTCTGCTTAATTCGAACAATTTCGTAGTCCCCTTCGAGTTAACGAGCTTTTACTGTACTCTGATTGTTCTTCGGGCAGTTGAAAGAAAATGCCTGCCAGTTGAAATGCTGCCAGTTGAAAGAAAACTTTCCCATATCTCATATACAGGTCATTTCTGAAGGAGAGTTGGTGCCAGGATTCGAACATTTTGATACCTATCTCCAAAATGATTCAAATCTGGACACCGATTGTGAAACATAACATTTGTTTCACGGTTATCATTGAAAACAAGGTGAACACATGGGATGCCTCACGGATACAATGCCTTAAACCAGTCAGGCCTGTGTAGCTCACGAACATACTTAATAAGGAAATTAAAAAAAATGTGGGGCGAAGACAGTCATGTGCGGGCCGCGGGCCGCAACCGAGAGCCCCGCGGGCCGCATGCGGCCCGAGGGCCGCGTGTTTGAGACCCCTGAAATACAGAATTGGAAGATGTGCTGCAATTTCTGACAAGACCGCATGTCAATTTTCAGTGCGGCATTTTCTTCTTTTTTTGCAGTGAATTTAGGACACTTGCTGGCCACTCAAAAGGCCACCAACATGTGGAAATGCCATGTTTGTGTGTACAATATGCCATTCTAACTTTGCTTACCTCACACACTGCCAAAAGCATCACAGAGTATGCAGAAGAAAATGTGAAGGTCAGAATAATCTAAAGCAACGCAGTAATGATGATGAATGGAATATTCAAGCCAGTGCTGCATATTTGAATGACGCTGATAAACGAGCTAGTGTATGAGATGTTGACGAGACTTTGCAGGCGTCCTAAAGGCCATCGCAGGTGCGCTATGACATGGTCATTCGTTCCGAAGGTAGATGATATGTTTAAATCTGTCGCTTGTGCTTTCAACTGTGAGCTCATAAAAAATGACGGTCTTCGGAAAAAGCTCTACCAAAATGCACAAATGTTTGTGCCACCTACTAAAGTCATTCTTTGTGGAAAGGGCAAAATCCAGTATTATATCATAAATCTTCTTGATCTCCTACAAATCCAGCTTAAATATCCCTGAATCATGTTGAAATATTGGCAGCGCAAACTGACGGGACACAGAAAGAGGACACAAACAAGCGCAGACTGAAACTTGGATTTATTCACAGAAGAAAATATATACCAGAAGAAACACGAAGGGAAAGGGAAATACAAGAGGGAAGGTTCCACCAAATTCAAGTGTCGTCCAGAAACGAGATTTCACAATCTAATAGCGATATGGAAGCTGAGCTGACACACTTATCGGCATTCTTTTTAATGAAAAAGGCTTCCGCAATCTCCCTTGTTTTAGTGTCGCGATGGGTGTATAAAACAGACATTTGTATCGGTTCTCGTGTAGCACCCGTCTTGTGTGATATATTCCCTAAGTTATTTTGATAGGGCTTTGAAAACGGCACTGAGTAGCCTTGTAATTAATGTCTTCCGGTATGTGGACGATTACCTTGTGCTTGTGGATTTTGCTTCCATAGAACAGAACCGCGCTAAGATTATTGAAATCTTCGAGCAAAAAGGGCATGGATTGCGTTTCACGCATGAGGTTCCGCAAGATAATCTATTGCAGTTTCTTGATCTCGAGCTATCTTTTCATGCAAATCACTTATGCTGGTCTTACACTCCCCGTTCAAAGAAACCAATTTTAGATTACTCTTCTTCACATTCTAAAGTAGTAAAATCGGGTATAGCGCTTAACCTTCTCAATTCAGCTGTTACTAAATCATGTTACCACAAAATGGCCTCTGCTTTTTCAAAACAAATATCTAGGTTGCAAGGGGCAGGCTTTCCGAGCAGTGTTCTAGTGTTCGCCACTCAGAAGGTTTTGCGAATGAAGAAAAAGGATGCCCTACAAAAGATGCAAAAAAAGCGACAGAGGTTTGCGGTAGTCCCGTATGTACATGGCTTTTCACACAGGATAAAAAAATGTGCAAAAAAAATTTAACCTTGATGTAGTTTTTTCCACCAGTGAAAAATTGCAGCAGTTGTGTCCCAAAATTGACACGAAAAGCAAAATGAAGGCAGGCCCCGTGAAGAATGGTTGTGGTGTTAAACATGTCAATTGTTTCACTAAGTGTCGGTCGAACGTAGTGTATTGCATCCCATTGTCTTGTGACAGGGTGTATATCTGGCAGACTGGGCGCTGCCTGAATGTGCGCCTGCGAGAACATAAGAATGCGCTAAAGTCTGCCCCAGGTTTACATTTGTCTGCCCATTGCTCAAAGTGTGGTTGCGTACCTGAATTTTCGCGCACGTCTGTTTTATACACCCATCGCGACCCTAAACCAAGGGAGATTGCGGAAGCCTTTTTCATTAAAAAGAATGCCGATAAGTGTGTCAGCTCAGCTTCCAATCGCTATTAGATTGTGAAATCTCGTTTCTGGACGACACTTGAATTTGGTGGAACCTTCCCTCTTGTATTTCCCTTTCCCTTCGTGTTTCTTCTGGTATATATTTTCTTCTGTGAATAAAACCAAGTTTCAGTCTGCGCTTGTTTGTGTCCTCTTTATGTGTCCCGTCAGTTTGCGCTGCCAATATTTCAACATGAATCTATACCAACTAGCCCGCCTTACAACCCATCCCTGAAATGTTTTTGGTGTACTTATGACAGTTACAGGAGATGCGTTGGCTACTCGCTCATTGGCAGGATTGAAGTAGTTGTTCAGCCCTCTGGCTTTGCTGTTACTGTCGCACCTTCCTTTAGTCCACGGTAGAGTATGCACACTACACATGCCATAGAAGGTAGCATCACAGCACAGGTGAAAAAGCTTAGTAACTAGAAACCTCGTACAAAACCAAAAATTGTCTACAGAGTCTGGGACAAACAGCGATCCATTGTTCCCAACTTTACTATTTTTATCCGTTACGAAAGAGATATATTATGATCCAATGCATGTTCTGCTGGAAGGCAGCTTGCCAAAAGGAATAGCTCCTTTTTTGTGTGTTACTATCAGGGAAAAGGTATGGCTCACAGTGATGCTAATTAACATGGCCATCACTAACCTTTAGTTTCATTGTGTAGTGATAGTGGTGGTGGTTGTGATATTGCAGCAGGCAGGGTTAGCCTGGGCTTACGTAACAATGATTCCACCTGAGCATCTCGTAAATTGTAGGGTCTGTCTCCATATGTTAAACAGCCCCGTGTCTCGTAGGAAGGTAATCAAAGTTCATTTGCAAGCTCCTTGTCATTGCCACAGGCCCTTGAGGAAAGGTGACATCTTCAAACGTCTGGTGCCAATGACCCCCCTTTGCTGGCTGGGAACCATTGCTTTTCTTACCCTGACAAACTGCGGTCAAAGCGAAATAAAATGTTCAATGGCATTGATGTCACCGCAGAAGGCACAGAGTAGGGGAAGCACATTGCGCAGTATTGAATGACCAAGCGCGCAGAGTCTGTTCTGATGTGATACAACAGCGTCGCTTGTTCATGAGCAAGTCCGCAGATCGCACATGCTTGATGTGGAATCTTGTAGACCACCCTGAAGTGTTTGCGGAGTACAATTATGTAGTTTTGATAAACCTTGGGAGCTCTTGCTTTTGGGACACATGTCCATGCTTCACGTGGAAGAGCATCAGCCTTTTCATTGCCGAAATGGTTGTGTTCTTTTCATTCATCATTGGATGCTCATGTTGGGGAAGGCACTGTTTAGTGAGGGCACACTGGTTTTATTTTACAATATATGCAGTCGTACAAGAGTACTTCCAAATGCATCGGAAAAACACTCCTCAGAGCGGCCGTCATCTCGTCTTCATGCGACTGCTCTTTGAGACTTGTCAACATTCACCCTGCTTCCCCATTCCCAATTAGTGTTCGTTTTCGCTGTGGCGTCACACTTTCCCAGATGGGGTTGATAAAAATGACACAGCAAGCAAGCTCGTAAATCTTTCTCTTGCCATCAAACAAAACGAAAAACGAAACACGCTCAGAGTTGCACAGTTCACAGCGTTTCTTTGAATCCCATGGAAATGAAGCAATGTTTCCAAAAGTATGTGCCAATCCACATTGTTGAGCAAGTATAGAAACATGGGCCAGCACGTCATTAGTGGCCAATGAGAATGGATGCAATACATTTTCTGCTGAAGTTGACCGCCATTAATTTTTAATTTCAAAAGCATGCCACTCTTTGTTAGCAATTCATGTTCCAATTAATGGACGTAATGAACTTTGGAATGATGATAACACACCGAAAACGGGATATGCAAATACCAAAGTGCCACTTTGTACTCCTTTTTTAATATTGGCTCTTTGCGACAATGAAAAATGTGACGTCAATGCAAGAGATATCCAATTCAATATGTTGAGATCAGATAGAATAATGTAGCAGGGCACGTCATTGAGCTGCCATGCTTCTGTTGGGTATGTGACATTGTCTAGTTTAATGACAAAGTTTTTCTGAACTGCAGTCAATTGGTGACAGTAAATGCCTTTCTACGAGGTGTCAGGGGCTATGAGGCTGTTTTCTCAACTGAAGGCTTGCTCGCCCCTAGCCCATGTTTACATATTAAGGCGAAAGCCTTTAATGTCTCATGCTCACGTCCGTCCGGTGTCCGTCCGTCCGGCGTCCGTGCGTCCGTCAGTCCGTCCGGTGTCCGTCCGTCTGTCCGTCCGGATGTCCGTCCGTCCGGATGTCCGTCTGTCCGTCCGTCCGTCCGGATGTCCGTCCGTCCGGATGTCCGTCTGTCCGTCCGGATGTCCGTCTGTCCGTCCGTCCGTTTGTCCGGATGTCCGTCCGTCCATCCGTCCGTGCGGATGTCCGTCTGTCCGTCCGTCCGTCCGGATGTCCGTCTGTCCGTCCGTCCATCCGGATGTCCGTCCGTCCGGTGTCCGTCCGTCCGTCCGTCCGTCCGTTTGGATGTCCGTCCGTCCGTCCGTTTGGATGTCCGTCCGTCCGTCCGGATGTCCTTCTGTCCGTCCGTCCGTCCGTCCGTTTGGATGTCCGTCCGTCCGGATGTCCGTCTGTCCGTCCGTCCGTCCGGACATGCGTCTGTCTGTCCGTCCGTCCGGATGTCCGTCCGTCCATCCGTCCGGATGTCCGTCTGTCCGTCCGTCAGTCCGGATGTCCGTCTGTCCGTCCGTCCATCCGGATGTCCGACCGTCCGTCCGTCCGTCTGTCCGTCCGTCGGTCTTTCCGTCCGTCTTTCCGTCAGTGGAATGGCCACACGCTTTCGCCGAACACACTTTGGAATATACAAAGTGTCCTTCAATTTTTGAAGCAGCAGTCTTAAAGAGCTCATTTTACAGAAATTCCACTGTTGGCATCGTTGGTTGTGGGTGACAAAATTGACATTGTCCATTAGCTAAAAATCGAGATAGATACGAATGATAAAAATGTTCGGTTCGAGTGGTGATCGAACCCAGAATTTCTGCATGGCATGCAGGTGTACTACCACAGAGCCACGCCAGTGCTTGAAAAAAAACCTATACGATTATCTTGTGAAGAGCTTTTGCACGAGAAAACCAGGGGCACGAAAGAACACAAAGCATGAGACCAGTCTATAGTCTGCGCTTGTCTTGTGTTTTCTTTCTTTCACGTCCCTGGTTTTTTCGCACAAAGGCTCTTCACAATGGATTACCAGTTCACCCAACGCTCTGTTCATCGAATGTCATGTAACTGTAAGAGGTCTCTTTGACACGTTATATTGGGTGGCAGAAACGTGTGAAATCTCATTAGGTGTCGAGGCATTAACGAGCGAGGGGTTTAAGGGCCCAGTAATTACAAGGTAAGTCACCCTTTCCGTAGCTGCACTGAGGTATGGGGGTCAGAGCCACTTTTAAATGCGAAGCATTACTTAGCGAACTTCGGCGACTTTGAGCGTATCTGTCTATCTAGCTATCTAGCCGCCTACGACTTTGTGCTCTCCTGGCCGTATCGTTAATGAGATTTATACCAAATTTGGTATGGCATAACATGACCGTATTGCGAACATAAATGGCTGGTCATATCATGAAAATCATGACTAGCTTGTCATGAAAAGCATGATTTACCTGCCACGCTCATGGCGCGCTCCCGGCCGTTTGGTTAGCTTGATATACACCAAATTTGGGATAGAGTGACGTGACTGTATGATGAACATAAATGACCAGTGGTAATATGGAAATCATGACTTGTCATGTGCGACATGACTTGCATGCCACGCTCATGGCGCGCTCGCGGCCGTTTCGTTAGCTTGATATACACCGAAATTGGTATTCAGTGACGTGACTGTATGATGAATATAAATGACCAGTGGTAATATGGAAATCATGACTTGTCATGTGCGACATGACTTGCATGCCACGCTCATGGCGCGCTCGCGGCCATTTCGTTAGCCTGATATACACCAAATTTGGTATTGAGTGACGTGACTGTATGACGAACAAAAATGACCAGTGGTAACATGAAAATCATGACTTGTCATGTGCGACATGACTTGCATGCCACGCTCATGGCACGCTCACGGCCGTTTCGTTAGCTTGACATACACCAAATTTGGTATTGAGTGACGTGATTGTATGACGAACAAAAATGACCAGTGGTAATATGAAAATCATGACTTGTCATGTGCGACATGACTTGCATGCCACGCTCGCGGCCGTTTCGTTAGCTTGATATGCACCAAATTTGGTATTGCGCGACGTGACTGTATGACGAACATAAATGACAGGTCCTAACATGGAAAACATGACATGCAAATTTTGTAAAGCATGATTTGGCTGCTTCGCATTACATCGATTCCCACAGTGCGTGGGATCTGCCGGTTTTTCTTTTTGTCGTTTGTCTGCTACGTCATTCCAGTTTTTTTTTCTTTTTTTTCACGCTGAGCAACTACATGTTTCCTGCAGTCATTATCGTTTTTTTTCTCTTCAGGGTAGGGACAACACCATGCGAAGCATGGACCCGACAGGCTGAGAGGGGCAAATTTGATCGCAGGTTTGATCACGACATAGGGTGCTGCTGCAACGTGACTTTAAATCGTGATTTGGCTAACATCCGAGCCAAACTCGAACTGTGTCGACCCTGGTTACGATCGAAAGTGTCCGTCCGACACTAGTGTTATTGCATGGTGTGATAGCAAGCTCGGCGGCACGCAGAAGTTCAAACCACTGCTGTGACATCTGTGATGACGCTGGCAATGACACACAGTTTGTTGCTTTTGTTGCTGCAACATTGCTTGGTTTATTGGTCATGTGCCTGCGACGCACAAATAAAGAATGGATACGGCATACAACCAGCCTGAGGGCCACTGTTCCAGTGTTTTATATAAAAAAATCTAAACTACCAAGTAGTGCATGATACTGGAACGTGCCAACGTGATGTCATACATGTACCATGCTTAATTCAGGATACGATCGACGGATGCATTGTCGTTAAAGTACTAACTTCTTTAGCGGGCATTAACTAATACTCCCCTCACCCAGCTCGCTCGTCAAGCACTTTAAGCTTAATTTAAGAGTTCGTTACTGAACTCTGCTGATGTTTGGCCAGCGCTCAACCGAGTCCAGTTTCCATGACAGGTTCTTTTGGAGAACACAAGAGGCTTGTGTTCGAAATCACGACAAATCTTTGGAAATATTACGTGCTCCTCCAACGACTTGCATATCCACCGTATAACAGCCGTCACCACGATCGCTCAAACTTCTTCGTGCCGTTGAGGTTGCTTTCACATCGTGCAATAATACCGGTGCCGCACGCAATCTTTTGATTATGATCAGGGCCAACACACATTGAGTTTTAACTTGGACGCTAGCCAAGTGGCGGTTAAAAGTGGCCATGCACCTGAACCTCAGACTATGTCGTGATCAAACCTGCGATCAAATGTGTCGTGTCAGCCTCGTTGGGTCCATGTTCCGCATTGCGTTGTCCCTGCCCGTGCAAGAAAAAGAAGAAAAAGAAAAAAAGAATGATAATGACTGGAGGAAACATACAGCCGCTCAGCACGAAAAAAAGAAAGAAAATAAAGGAAAAACAAACAAAAATGACGCCAGGAAAGAAACAAAACCAGCAAAAAGAATAGTGGCTCCGCCCCGTAACTCAGTGCAGGTCCAGAAAGGGAGACCCTTACATAGTGCTCAGACATAATTAATAATAATCACCAGCACTAGCATCTACAAAGTGAGCAGCTGCGTAGGTCAGGATGTTGGCCATTATGGATACGTAGCGAGGGGTTTAAAGGCTCAAATATTACAAAGCGTTCACACATACTGGATAATCATCATCAGCAAAAACGTCAGTTAAGTCAGCAGCTGTGTAGGTTCACGTGTTGCCTTGCAGATGCATAGTGGCCACTTCTCTGATTTGCAAAGGAATTGTGGCTAGAAGGCATTCTACAACTGTACTTGCAGTAGGGACTCTAGGATAGTTTGAAATGGACCAACGTTATGCGCACAGAAGTTCCTCTCCTTGAGGCACGGCCAAGGTGTCCACTGAGAAGTGAAGCCATGCTAGTCATTGAAGAGGCAATGTGAACGGGGCCTCATTACGGTATCTCGTTGTACTCTTGGAAGCGAAGCTCAAGCGATCTCCATGTTTTTCAAAGGACAATAATATTTCATACATCTCTCAGTGCATTTACACAACATCTCATCGGCCGCGGCGGTCGCATTTCGATGGAGGCGAAATGGTAGAGGCCCGTGTACTGTGCGATGTCAGTGCACGTTAATGAACACCAGATGGTCGAAATTTCCGGAGCCCTCCACTACGGCGTCTCTCATAATCATATGGTGGTTTTGAGACGTTAAACCCCAGATATTATTATTATTATTATTATTATTATTATTATTATTATTATTATTATTATTATTATTATTATTATTACAACATCTCATGTTGAGGCTAGGTAAATAAATTGTCTGCATAGCTAGCCACCCAAGATGGAGAGAGAAAAAGATTAGCTTTATTTCAGTGCTGCTGCAGGATGTCTGGGAATTAGGGTGGTTTGGAAATGTTGTGGCCTATGACTGAGTTCTGTTTCAAGGTATGTGACCGGGCTAGTTGGTATTCCATGACGACGTGAACAGCGCGTGAGACAGACAAGGACAAACGAACCGACGAGGACTAGCGCTGACTTCCAACTGGAAGTCAGCGCTAGTCCTCGTCGGTTCGTTTGTCCTTGTCTGTCTCACGCGCTGTTCACGTCGTCGTTCTGTTTCAAGTACAGGATCAGTTTGTGTTGCACTGAGCTTGTAGCGCCCACTGTTACCGCAAGGCACAGACGCTTAAATCAATGAGCTCAGCAGGCGTATGGGTGTTGGCAGCCAAAGACGAGAAAAATAAAAAGGAAGCTCGTGTTCGAGGCGCGAGCTCAGCATGAGCAGTTGCATTCAAGCAGTCGGCATCGCTCGTTGTGTTCTAACCGTGTGCTCTACTGCGACCCCGATGTTTCCGACTAGCTCAAGGGCCGTTGTAAGGCAGGCAGGCAGGCAGGCAGGCAGGCAGGCAGGCAAGCAAAGAACTTTATTAGTATCCGGACGCGGCGCTCGACCCCCCTTGGGGTGTGACACCGGTGGGCCGCTCCCACAACGGGACGGGGAGGTTAAACTCCACGGCCATGTCGCGGGCCCTCTGGATGGCCCTGAGTTGGTCTCCTTTGTCGTGGCTTGTGAGGAGATGGTTCCAGTCCGCCTCCATAGAGGGAGACTCGCTGCTCTCGCACAACGCAGGGCATTGCCACAGCATGTGTTGTAGAGTACATTTGGGGTGACCACAGCGCGGGCACCCCGGATCTATGCCATCCATGTATTTGGAAGCTCCAATGTAATATTTCAGCCATATTTTTCTCGTTTAATCAGCCACTTTTCATGGGTGTGGGATCTTTTTGATAGTTCTTTAAGCATTGGTAAAGATGCCGGTTGTATAAATAATGAAACCAACAGACAGTGAAGCCAAGGAACTTATTGGTATTGGGTATTTAATGCCCTATAAAGTGGACGGGAAAGTGACCACTGCCATAGCTCAATTTGGCTGAGCATCAGACGTGTTACTTGAAGGTTGTAGGTTCGGTGTTTACTGATGGCAAAGTTGCTTTTTTGTCCTCTTTAATTCCTTTCCATTTAGGTTATAATTACTAAGCTACAGTTAAAAGACTACAAATAATGAACTTTCCTTGGCTGTGTTGTCTGTTGGTTCATTGATTTTTCATTAGTTGGCGTCTAACAAAAACGAGCCCTTTATCCATTCTCCTTCTTTCGTTCATTAATAGCGAGAGTCTTGTTATTGCAGACTTGATTACCTTAGGTGGTGTGTGAAGTTCTATTGGTCAGCTGCCAGTTTTTCAAAAAAGATCACGTGCTGCATGAAGCCTTAGAAGGGAAGAAGTTTGGGCGTGTTGGTAGTTCATCGTACTTCAGATACCATAGCGCAATAAACGAACACGATACAAGACGAAGACAGCACTAGCGCCTACTTTTCACCAAGGTTTTATTGCAGATCCTGAGCATATATAAACACGCATCTGAAAGTACATGAGGAAACAAGCCGCAGAAAGAAAGAAGGTAAATGTGCACGTGTCGTCTAAGCCAAACTATCAAGCTCTTAGATAAAAAAAAGCACATGGCATTCTGACACATTCCATTCCTGCTCTGGCTATCTCGGATGCTTCTAGAGTCTTTTTTTATCTTGTCAACGACATTGTCAAGGATGACAATGTGGTTTCGCGTCACGTTTTTTAGAATGGGAAGCGAGTTGTCTACCTAAGGCAGTATTCCTGACTATTGTTGTGCTCGAGCAGACGCACGTTCAGGCATTGTCGTCCGGCCTACATAATATCATGCCTTCCACATGAGAGTAGAATTTGGTACACATCTCTTCTTGTGCACAGGATGTCAAGATTTGTATGGTTGAACCTTAGTTGAAAGTAAGCACTAGTAGGTGTGGTATCTGAAGTACATGACGCCAGCTGACAAAAAAGAGTTCCACTCTCACCGTCGTGATTTCAAGCGGAACTCGCTAACAGTCCTAGGATTACACATAGAAATACCCAATAAAGTGGAGAAGAAAGCGACTGCCACCGTAGCCCTATTGGTAGAGCGTTCAATGTGCTACCTGAAGGTTGTAGGTTCAGTCCCTACTAGCAGCAAAGTAGCCTTTTGGTTCACTTTAGTTCCTTTCCATTTATGTCATAACTGCTACCCTATACAGTTGAGAGCCTACAAAGAATGGCCCCTTTGCCTTCCTTGGCTTCAGTATCTGATGCTTTCATTGGGTTGTCTAATAAAGAAACGAGCCCTTGATCCACTGCCAGTTTTTTGTTGACAATCGACACTCCAAGAGCATGCAGGGTGTATGGAACATTGTGCACATATGTCAAGCCAATTTTTTCCAGCTCTTATTGCACGGCGTTCCTGTGTGGATAAACATTTTAGTATTTAGGTTTAGCATACCGTAAATCCCTGAGCAAGTGCATCCCTTCTTTTATCGGTAGACTGGAAACATGTTCCAATGACCTGCCATATTCACTGTTTTTATTTGCCCGTTGACCGGCGAATGGGCCTGGGTCATTTAATGAGTGCGTATTCAATAAAGCATTTCATTTAAAAGTATATGTGTGCATTCTTTATTCTTAGCTGCTCTTCCGCCACCACCTTGAATTTTGATCTGTAACCGAGCAAGGGCCTCCCCTCCAAATCTTGTCAGATTATCTTTCACCGTAGGGGGGGACGCTTGCTCAGGATTCTACAGTAAATGCATATAGTGGTGTTGCTTGTTGTCGAGTGCAGTGGAGCTGCTAAAGTCTTTTTCTGTTCTTCAAGTTTGCCTAATTTTTTTTTAAGTACAGCATTCACATGTGGATCTATGCAAATGAGGATGATGTGCACATGTTGTGTTGCAGTTGCCTGTTAATGCCACAGTTTCAGCTGTTATTTTGGGCTGGTGTACGGGCCTTGGTCGTAGACATTACTTCTATTCTTGTTAGTCATCGTGTGGTGTGTAGTGAGCCCTGCGCCTAGGTAATGGCATATGTTGTACCTAGTCGGTCATGTTGGGCGAGTTTCAAATATATACTTTTTGGTTAGTTCGTTCCTGGGTCTACTTATTTGTGGCTTACATGTTCTGATGCATTGACAATACGTCTTTGTTGCGCGCATTTTGCACGTTGGAGTGGGGAGTGTTATTTGAAGCATGTTGTTTAAAGGAAATTCAATATCTTGACATCCTCTCCGCTTGCAGCGATCGTTTTTTCCCTAGTTATTTGGGATTCTGTGTATACTAGGAGGGAACATAGAACATATAGACCTGCTGTTTCCCTCCCAAGCATAGCACTGCAAGGAAATAAAAAGGTAGTAGGCACTAATGACAAAAAGCTGGGGAAGTTAAAAGTCTGTTTTTTTTATTTTCGTCCTAAGGGGACAAGCATTATTAAAATTAAATTAATGGGAAAAACAAGATGCAGGTGTAATCGTAACACGATTCCTCTCTTAATTTACAATGTGATGCAGTAAAATGTTTTCTGCTGCCCCCAGTAACCGCCGTAGTTCACTTAGCTGAGCATTCTCTCAAAAATCCACATTCCGATACGAGACTAGGAGCACTGCAACGACTATTCACAACATACACCTTTTGAATCGCCAATAAAAGCTTAACTGTTAACAATTTGCCTTACTTTTTTATCCTCGTAACATGAGTGCAGCAGGGATAGCACCACAGGTGTGACTCGTCTTGTTGGCAGCTGATATGTTGATCTCAATTATTTTCTTGTTACATGTTCTTGTTTTAGTCAGAGTGCTGCATTCCATTTTCTAAATGCCCACTGCTGTTTCAACGTAGTGTTCTGGCTTTCACGTTTCTACCAAGTGTGCTTGTGCTCAAAATTTATTTTTTGCTTGTTTTATTACAGCAGCAAACACGTGCCGGAAAGGATGTGGGACATGCAGGAAAGGAGACTGGGACAGTCATGGGGCGCTTTCTTGATCATCCCAAACTCGATTCTTTCCTCACCTATACTCTGGCCACAGTTTGCTGCAGATTTCTGTAATTGTTGTATTGCTGAACAGCTGTGCTGTATGTATTCAATTTTTGAAATGGATTTTATGTTATGCAATAAAAAATATACACAAAAGCTACTCAGACCCAATCCTCATTTTCTTTGACTATGATTTGAATACACTGCTTACATAGTCCTTTGAGGAGCCACTGACAATTGTTTAGTGACCGGCAGAGAGCGAACTGCCTGTGCTCTTCCAGGTTGTTAAATCCGTTTCTTTATAATATTGCAGTGCATACAGACTGAGACAAGGAAGGCAGATGAACACACACACTGTGTTACATTCAGCGTTCATGTGCCTTGCTTGTCTTGTCTAGATGCGCTACAACATTACTCAAAGACTTGATAACATATTGAAATTAAAAACAGCACGAGAAGAAGGAGACAAAAAGGGGACACACACACTGCCATGCTTGAGTGCTGTCGTGCTTTCAAAGCTTAGAATGCATCCACAACCTCCGGTCATTTAGGATTACACTGCAGAGAGTGTGGATGCATTCCACGCTTTGAAAGCATGACAGTGCTAAGCCGCTCCTGCAACAAAATTACCGGAATAATAGTCGCAGCTGCAAACTAAGAAAAGCAGGATTACACATGCGTAAGCATGGTGTCGCTGCTGCTGACCAAAAAAAACAACACGGTTTCTTGATATGTGTAGTTAGATGAGGCAGCAGTTGTAACGCGCGGATGAGAAGTGCACATGGTGGTCGAACATTTCTTTATTTTCTTGTTGTACGTTAAATATGTTATGCTCTGCTGGAAATGAAGTCAGCTGTTAGTCAGCGCTCGTTTGTGTGCCCTCAGTCCTTGTCTTCTCGCACTGTTTTTCATTTCAATATACATCAAAACCAACTAGCCCATTAACAAGCATTAAGAAACTAGATAACGACAAGCCCACTTCCAACACTAGTTCCGCGACTTAAATGCAACGACTTCTCCTTTTACTTGGAAGGTCACATATGGTTTTGAAGGTGACATTAAATCATGACATTCACTAAATTTCATCTAAATCAACAGCTTACTTGAAGATCACTCAAACGAAACGATTGCAGAGATGCTTTGAGGAGTGAATTAGGTGGGTTGCTGCTGCAACAGAACACCTTGAAGGTGAACATTGAGCAATAATGTATGTGGGAAAGTATTTTAAGACTATTTCATTAATCAGCTTGTGCTCGTTGTTGCAATACATCATTTGACTCAAGTAGTAAATCTGTTCTTTCATTGAGTATAAAACAATTGGTGGTTTGCACTTCATTGCATCAACCTACTTCATTCATTGCCTGTGTTCGTTCTGTCCCCGTGTGCCTTATTACATTGAAAGGATGGAACACGATGTAAAAGAATTTTTGCAATCGGGACTATTACATACGTGTTCTTCTTAACACCCTTTCAGAAGACCTTAGCGCGCAAACATAGCACTGCACAGTTTGCTCTAGTGATTACGATACTTAGTGAAGCTCCATACAGATGCTGCATCTCATTATTCGACTGAATCTGCAGCACTAATTTCCACTTAATAGCACTGAATACTGGCTTGCATATTCAACAAAATGGTGCAAAAAATGACAAGTAGTGGTAGAAGACGAAGCAGCCTGATGCCAGAGCTTTTTAGTTAAAGGGAAGGGCTCAGAAAATATAAAAGAGAGAGAAGGATAAAAGAAAGGCTAGGAAATTAACGAAGGCTGAGCCCAGGTGATCACACTACACTGGGAAAGCAGAAAGAACAGTTTAAGAAGAGAAAGGTCCACTGTTGTAGGCATAGGTCGGCAAAAAAAATTCGAACTCACTCAGGAAATATGTTTTGCTCTGAGGACTCACTCGGACTCAGACTCAACCAAAATTTTCCTCAACCGGGTTCACTCGGACTCAGACTCACTGTACTTTTACTCGACCAGACTCACTCGAACTCAAACTCACGGAGGTATTACTCAGCCGGACTCATTCAAACTCATGGCTTCACCCGAGTCTGAGTGAGCCTGAGTGAGTCGACTCATGAGTTCGTTAGCGTAAAATTAGCTTTTTCAATCTTGGTGTCAATGCTGTTTAACGCCAATACCTTACGTAATCGGTGCTCTACGATACGCCTTTATATCTTGTACCTTACATATACGAGTTATCAATGGTTTCAACCCAGTAAGGTCAATTCTATGAAATACTTGTGTCGCACGAAATATGTTCATCAAGAACTTCCCCTGAAAGAGTTTGTGGTTGCAGGTCATCGCGCCCCCCCATCTCCTAACTCACGCGTCGGATAAAAAAAATATCAGGTAGCACATTGTTGAACTATCTTTGAAAAGATCTGAGTAGAAAATTAAGCGGAAATAACGGTGATAGTAAAGCTGAAAATGAGTAGATAGGACCATAGGTCGGCAATTGATGATGGACCTCACTCAGACTCACTCACGAAATATATTTCGCGCTTAGGGCTCACTCGAACTCAGACTCACCAATATTTACATCAACCGGACTCACTCGGACTCAGACTCACGAAAATTGTCCTCAACCGGACTCACTCGGACTCACACTCACCAAAATATTGCTCACCCGAACTCACTTAGACTTGGGCTCACGGCCCATACCTGAGTCTCAGTGAGTGTGAGTGAGTCGACCCGTGAGTGAGTTTGCCGACCTATGGTTGTAGGTGCCGACATAGCAAGTTTTGTGCTTTACGGTTTCGGGCAGTCAATCAGTCTCAAAGCCTTGAAAACTTTCAGCATCAATTTTGTTGCTTATCGCAACTTTGATGCACTGCCCCATGGTCCAAGCATCTTGTCAACCATATAGGCATTTCCGTTGAGGTGAGCTAAAGTTGCATGTACCTAGTTCAAGCCACTCATCTTTCAAAGATGGGCACTAACACAGGAGATGCTCGATAGCCTCCTCCACAGAGCAGTTCTTGCATTAGGTGGTATCGGCCATATTAAGCTTGAATGAATATGCACTGGTGAATGCTACACAAAGGCATAGATAAGATAGCAACGTTTCTTGACCGCTGTAAAGACTAGGTAGCAGCTGCAGTTACAGCAGTGAATCGAATGAATGCAGCGGAACGTGAGCTGCAGGGTGTGCCACTTCTGCAATGTCTTTCTGTGTGCCACCTTGCATAGGCCTTGGGCTGCATTAATTCAAACAAGTTTTTTTCCTTCACGTACTTTCCTGGCAGCTTTATTGGCGAAGGTAGTTGCCAAAGATACCGCAATTAGTTAGCGGCCACTGAAACAAGACGTCGTGTTGTTTTTGTATCATATAGTGGTGCGTTTCGTATGTCAGACGGAAGTTATTTGTACAATCCGTGACAAAGAGCTGACCACAGACAGTGCAAGCCACTTTTCATTCATCGAACACAGCCAATCAATTAACCGGTTCTTGACTAAAGTTTTTTTTATGTCACCTCGAAGGGCAACAAGCTCTGAACTGGTCAACATTGTAATGTGGGAAAGCAATATCTGAGGTTAACGTGTTGCTATGGAATGACCACTGTGCCAGTGAAGCTGGTACGAGGCACCGCAGAGAGCCATTCGTGTGGACATTAATTCGAAAAACAGAAAAGGTATATTCCAGCTGCTTAGAGATGCTTGCTTCAAAGCCAGAGTAGAAAGGTCAATCTTCCTTATTCCTGGGACGGAAAGGTGCATTTCAGGTTGACGTAAGGCATAACAAGACTGATGGTGAACTTGGCCGAGGCTATGAAGCCCAATGGCGTTAAGGCATGATGAGTTTCGACTACTTTGGAGAATGATGCCTGTGGTCGTTGGTCTGGAATGCAGATGAGATTGCTTGATTTCATTCATGAAATGTGGCGAATATGTGCCGTCAGCATGTTGGTTGAGATGTATGTTGTTAATAGGATGGTCTACAAGCCAATATAACTGTTCCAGCTGTTGAGGTGCACCGCAGAAGGCCGAGGCAAACATTTAGTGCCTGTGCTAGCTTGCACACCCTCTGAAGTGCTTGGAGATTAGATTTGAAAGTTTTTGGAGAGCATTACAAAACAAGAGGCCTGCAGTGGTTCCTTATCTGCATAGTTTGGTTGCTCTAGAGTTTTGACAAGATTGGAAGGCGGCAGAGTGTCGACGGTGGGCTCGGTGCCTGACAAGCTTGCGAAGTTGTGCCTCACCAACCTTGCGAGGGAAAGCCGTGCTCTGTATAGAAAGGTTCTAGAAAACACTTGAGGCCTCTCTATTCAATCTGCTCTGTAATGTGCCTATTGCAACGGCAGTAATGTTTCATGACAGTTGTATTTCAGCAAGGGGGCACGTAAGGCTATGGAAGGTATCAACTGAGATGCGTCGTAGAGCTCAAGCTTCATGAACCTTCCAGGTGTGAAGCAAGTGCACATTTAATTTTGGATTGTTATTTACATTTAACAGCACCCATTAAATATGAGAATGTTTCAACCTTTGCATTATTGTATAATTGTTAACATTATTCGTCTGAATAATGCTAGGGCACTTTTGGTTTTAAAGAGAGGCCATGATTTTATCCTTGAACCCTGGATCACAATATGAGATCATTCGATTTCAAGCATTGCTATAGCTTCTTTTAATGAGCTGCTTTGGCAGAAAACATATGCTCGACCACAGGCGTGCACACGGGAGGGGAGGCAGGGGGGTGGCCGCCTCCCATTGTCACCTAAGAGGGGGGAGAGAGGTGCAAAGTCAGCCTCATACATTGACATAAAAGGGAGGGGTGCGCAAAGTCAGCCCCATGCATTGACATAATAGGGAGGGGGGCTCTGCGACGAACCTTCGATCCCCTGAAGGGGAACACTGCGCACGCCTGTGTTCGACCGAGTGATGCAATCGAATTCACACGCGCTCTTTCCGCGCAAGTCATGCGCACGTTTAATCGTTTGTGAAGCTAAGGAGAGCACCACTTTCAACTGTGAACAACGAGCGGACACGAGAACGAGCAACCTTCGACGCGTCATCCTGCTTAGCATGACAATTCCACGGCATCGCTCGTCGATGCGGTCACCCATGAGCTCGGGAGACTGCATTCTTTTTCTGCGAATGCTCTTTGTACTTTCGACTCAACAACAACGTTTCTCTTGTCTATCCTTACCTCTCGGAGAGAAATAAGCGCGCCCGATCTGAAAGCTGGCCCGTCGCCCCGCACGTGCTGTACAGCGTCAAACGCATGTGTTGCGCGAACAATATCGATTATATGTGTTTTAATCTAATTCCCTGAGATGAAATGCTACACAATACTGACCGTATAAACGCACCGACATCAACGTGATGCTCGCGAAGGACGTGGGGGAGACTGTACTACGTGCATCGCCGAGCGGAGATGAGATAGGAACACCGATCAGCTGGCTTCTGCCCGTCCTGCCTGTACTTCGTCAAACATCGCAGAAAACTTTTCTTTGGCGGCTGGTTGTACATCAGGGCACGTTCGCTGCATGCTGTATGACGCCGGCAAATGGAAATGCACTGGGAAACGAGTCGTTCATGGTTGACCTCCGTCTCCGTGCGGGATGCGCAAACCGTCGGACGAGAATACACACAAACTGACTGCGACTGCCCGCGAGGGTTGTTCGCTCAAGGTCGTGCACACGTATACACGCGCATATATACGCGAACGATGCCTCTCATACATGCAGAATTATAGCGTTAACTTGTAGCAGATAATCAAATCGTCCATGATAACGTTAAGTGCATATATATAAAGCCGCGTGATCGTGTGGTGTGGTGGTGCAGTGGGTAAAGTGTCTGCTTATCACGCGGTTGGCCTGGGTTCAAATCCCCTGCGGTGTAGTGTGTGTATGTTGATATATGGTTTATGACTCTGTGCAGTGTTCTTGTGATGTGTGTATGCATATTCATGAGGTAAACGGCTGAAAACAACAAAAAGAAAAAAAGGAAGCAGATGCACGATCGAGAAAAAATATAACAAATCTTTTTTTTTTCTCAAAATATTCGCGAGAAGTACCACATATATTTTGGCCGCATAATGAGCCGTATGTAAGCCGGACAAATTTGACCTGAAATACCGCTTAACCAAGTCGACGGTATGCGTTGCTTTAAGCGGTCACTTTTAAACGGCCTTCTGGCAACGAGATGGCCCTGCATATGGAAGAGCCGCATAAACCTAGGCCGCATAAAAAAGAGCCGCTTAGCCAGGGGCCGCATGAAGAAGGTACCGCATAGCTAGGGGCCGCATAGAACAAGCCGCATAAATAGGACGCGTAGAGAGCCATTTATAAGCGACGGAAATTTGACCTACTTTCCGCC